>JAHBCN010009627.1:0-34477 GCA_019359885.1 Listronotus oregonensis
GTTTATTTGAAAATTGTTTTTAGGATTTGTGCGGCAGCCATAGAGGCATTACAATTAAAATAAAACTCAACTCAATAGGAAAACGGCAACCTATTCATGATCTGTTATCAAAGAAAGCATAGATTTTTGAGTGATACGACTGTGAAACAGGATCGAAGGCTTCCAGGATTAAAATTAGGCATATACAACTTTTGTTCTCTATGGTAAGATGTAAAATTAGGACAGATTATAATCTTTATTTTTGTATATGGTGACCCAGAGAATATGTAACTGCTGATTATTTTCTGATTAAAAAATATATTACTCTGGTAAATTGGGAGGATTTCTATAGGGGATAGTTGCTCTCCTTTGGGATTTAATAATTTACTTTTGCTACTTCATAGGTTTTCAACAAAATTTAAGTGGTTCAAAAAAAACACCTAAACCCCCACTCTTTTTTCTGCTTTTGTGCAATTTTTTTAACCATTCCTATCTTGTAGAGAATCTAATTATAAAACTTTTTTGTCCTTACTATAGGATTAAAGGCAAAACAAGCCGAAATGTGTCCGAAAAAAGTCTGTCAGTACCATCAAGGAAGTTTAAAGGTGTATGGAAGCCCAATGCTATGGCCCATTCGATCAAAAATGTCCAGCCCAGTTGAAAATAACTGTCAGAGTTGGCCCCGGCTATTTTGGCAATAACAAATTCCACAAATATTTAATGTGGCCTACTTACACTCTGATAAATCATTGTAGTTAGGCAACACATTATACTTTTATGAGAGCCGTATTAGTTTGATTGTTTTTCTTTGTGTGATTATTTTTGTGGTTGCAGAAGTTTTTTTGGATTGATAAAACCTTCTTATTTTAGTGATTAGTGTTTAAAATTGTGACTATAATTTTGTGTTTATTGTTTGTTACTTATAATATGGCAACAAAATGAGTAAAGGTTGTATGGTTTTGTCTTGCAAATTAGAGATAGCAAAGCTGCGACAATCGCAACGAAACTGCGAAGGAGTCTTTAATCCTACTGTAACCTGCGATTGCATTTTGATTTTTAAAATTGATAAACGATGAGATGGCGATAAACTGCGTTAGTTGTTAGTTTTTTAACACCAATAAAATAGATAAAATGAAAAAGAGGGGAAAAACAAAACAGGTTGCATAGTACATTACAATCATTACATACTTTGTATCTTAAAATTAAAAAGAGTTGTATTAGTTGTGTCCCAAGTTGTTCAGATAGCCTTCAGGATTTTGAACCGGGGTGTTTCCCCCATGTGTTTTTAAAATTGTATTTGTTTTATATATTTTTGCTGCACACATATTGCACTTATTTTTCTTTTTTAAACATATTTAATTACAAACTCCCAAAAAAAAAAATTGAAAGAATTAAAAATAAACAAAGTATCTAATACTAACAAGTTCAAAACCCCTTTAAGTTTTAAAACAGTATACCAATTATTTACTAACCAACAAATCAAATAATGCACCCTGCTCGCATTAAAATAATAATGGCCAATTGCACCGTTGGGTTTTCTGTTTTTTAACTAAGGGACGTTTTGAATGTGACTATTGTCATAATATTTGGACCGCCTCAATCAACTTAGGTTAAGAAGGCTTAAAACTGTTAAACCACAGTGGTGCAAACCGCCGTAAATATTAAAGAATGCCGATGAATAACAAACATAAATGGGTCAGACTTGAGATTATTTACATTTTCCTTGAGCGATCGGCGCGAGTTGCGACCAAATCGCAACGCAGCATGTTATAGGATCCGCGTCTAGCGCCAAGAAGAACCAACGAACAAGAGAAGAACTCTCGGCCTCGGGCCCAGATTTGAAAACACAGTGACTTGCATGTTTTTTAAAGCGATGTTGGTTGTTCAAAAAGTTAAACTCGCCTGATCGCTAATATTCAATCGCAATCGCAGTTTGCTAAGAAGAGTAATCGCAGGTTGCGATTGCGACTTTAAAATCGCTGCGATTAAATCGCAGTTCGCGATTTGTCATTCTATTGCAAATCTAAGGGTAAATACCCGGCATTTTTTTACTTTATTTATTTTTTATATTTAAATTAGGTGCCTTATGAACTAACGTAGCAAACGAATTAATAATATATCAATTATGAATAAAAAAATGAAAAATTTCATAGGAAATAGCAGTGAGAAAGAAAATCTTAATATTTTTAGATGATTTCCAAAAATGTTTGTGTATTTTCGATTATTAAAAAGAAATAAGGTTTACATTTAGGTTTTTTATTTCATTTAATAATTTAGTACATTCTTTTAAAGGATCAAAAAAATTGCAGGGGCCACAAATTTTAATATATAATCCCTCGAATAAAAAGAGTACAATTTTATGAAAGTTCCTTTTTACTTTTTCTTATTTGTTTAAAAAGAAATTAGATTTTGGTTTTTAAACTTCATTATCAACTTTTTAGCCGACAATGTAGACACAATATTTAACGGTACCTTCAATGGATACCTAAAACCAAAGGTTACTAAAATTTTTAACCATGATTTTCTCATGAATGTTTGTAATTAGTGAAAATAATGTAAAAAGCAGTTATAAAAATATTCACTTTTTTTAAAGTACAACCACAATCTTAGGATTAGATTAAACTCATTTAACTATTTTTTCTTTTATCACAAAATGGTGATAAGTAATGAAACTATCTACAATTTTGAAATTTATTTTTTTAAAATTGGTTTTTATTTATTTACAAAGCTTTTTGGTAAAAATATAAAACTCCCAAAAATATCGACCATTTAAATAGAAGGCTATAAAGTGGCGCCATCTATTCTTTCCATATTATATCAGATGATATAAAAAACCAATATTACACAATAATTTTGGTATACTTTAATAACCAACAATTTTGTGCAAAAATAAAAAAAAGTGAATGCTTGAATTTGACATTTGATGATGTCAACTTTATAGATAGAACAAAGAATTATGGAAATCCGGCTCTGACCTACTATTCATTGCTCAAACTCCGCGGGGCCAACCCCCGATTCCCGTTGCCCTGCACACCTGGACAATTTGTTCTAAGTATTGGCTTCCATACACCTTTAAACTTCCTTTGTACTCATCCTTTACTTATGTGTTTTCAGAATAACTTAGCCCTTCAAAAATCTTGGATTCCTCTTTTGACGCAGAAAGTATTTGTTCCTTTCTAATCTGCATGTCTTCCACATTAGACATTAGCATTCTTGATTTCATCCAAAGCAAAGCTGTTTGCCGTCTTGCCCACTATGCAATGCTACTCTTATGCATCCTGTTTTAGACAATCTAGAGGGACCTCGAACTACCTTTTGTTTCTTTATTCCTAGAGCAGAGGTTTTTCTTTTCCTTACAAACATTCAAATATTAAAATGTTATGTTAATAAACTGCCTCTCACTGTACTGAAGACATCCACGGTACATTGCTATTTTTATCATGAATTGTCCCAAGAAAAAAAAATTAAATTGTACATGGACTATGAACCCTGTATTTAACTGGCCGCGATCGGCATAAAGTGAACTGTGAACTACTAGTGAATGCTATTCTGGGGCCACCAAGGAAGTTTAAAGGTGTATGGAAGCCCAATACTGTAGAACAAAATTGTCCAGGCGTGCAGGGCAGCGGGAATCGGGGGATTGGCCCCGCGGAGTTTGCGCAATGAGTAGTAGGTCAGAGCCCGACTTCCATAATTCTTTGTTACTATCTATAAAGTTGACATCATCAAATGACAAATTCAAGCATTCACTCTTTTTTTTTAATTTTTTGCACAAAATTGTTGGTTATTAAACGATACTACCATAGAATATTTAAATATTGTGTAATATGATTTTATATCATTGATATAATATGGAAAAAAGATGGCCACTTTACAGCCTGCTATTTAAATGGTCGATATTTTTGGGAGTTGTATTTTTACAAAAATCTTAATAAATAAATAAAAACACGATTTTTTTAAAAATAAATTTCAAACATTGTATGATAGTTTCATGACTTATCACCAATTTTGTGATAAAAAGAAGGGCAAGATAGTGTAAATGAGTTAAATCTTATCCTAAGATTGTGGTTGTACATTAAAAAGTGAAAATTTTTATAACTGCTTTTTAGGCATATACTTTTCACTAATAACAAACATTCATGAGACAGAATAACAGTGGTTAAAATGTTTAGTAACCTTTGGTACCTAGGTATCCATTGTAACACCAACTGTTAAATATTATGTGTCTACAGTATGTCGAGCTTAAAAGTTGATAATGTAAGTTTAAGAAACCAAAAATCTTATTTTTTTAAACAAATACAGAAAAAGCAAAAAGGAACTTTAACATAAAATTGTACTGCCTTTTATTCAATTAGAGGAACCTGTATAAATTAAAATTTGCCTGGTCTGCCCAGTAATTAATAATTTTGATCCTTTAAAAGAATGTACTAAGTTATTAAATGAAATGCAAACTTTATTTCTTTTTAATAATCCACAGAAATACACAAACATTGTGGAAATCATCTAAAAGATAGTTAGGATTGCCTTACTTTTCACTGCTATTTCCTATGAAATTTTCATTTTCTATAATTCATAATTGATATATTATTATTTATTCAGTTACCTTACGTTATGTCTCATAAGAAGCACCTAATTTAAATATAAGAAATACTTACCTAAAGTAAAAATGCCTGGTATGTTACCCTTAGATTTGCAAGACAAAACCATACAACCCCTAGTCATTTTGTTACGATATTATAAGTAACAAACAATAAACATAAAATTATAGTCACAATTTAATAAACACTAATCACTAAAATAAGAACGTTTTTATCAATCCAAAAAACTTCTGCAACCACAAAATATAATCACACAAAGCAAAACAATCGAAACTAATACGGCTCTCATAAAATATAATGTGTTGCTAACTACACACTGATTTATCAGTGTGTAAGTAGGCAAATATTAAATTATTTCGTGGAATTTCGTTATTGCGCAAAATCTGACAGTTATTTTCATACTGGGCTGGACATTTTTTGATCGAATGGTCCCATAGCATTGGGCTTCCATACACCTTTAAACTTCCTTGGGGGCCACTCTTTGAGCACAACAGCCATAAGAGAGGGTGATCCTTACCTCTACAATCCATAGTATTGGGACAACATTTATAGGTTCCACTAGATTATTGATGGCAACCTGCATGACATCCAAATCTATATCATAGTCTAGTAAGTTTTCAGTACAAAATCTTTCATTAACAGTAATTTTTCTAATAACCTTTAAACATATCGATCAGGGACGCAGCAAATTGTTTAGTTACCACCGTTTTACGTTTAGAGTAAATAGTTTGGTGCGCTGAACGCATCCATTGTTGGGTTTTCTAGCCCAACTAATCCTACATTATCACCTTTTATTAAAATACCTTTTTTATGATTTTACACAGAACTATGTTTGACTGCCTTAATTGAGGGTCTACCGTACTTTTTAGAATTCACAAGCAGACACATTAAATTGCATCTGCGTACCGTACTTTTTACTGGCGCTACCTCTGAGAGAGTAGCAAAAGTATATGTCAATAAACTAATGTCTGCCATCTAACGTTGCTTGAACACATTATTGGCGAAGTAGATCTCGTTATCTTCTGCCGAATATATTCGAATAATTTTGGAAAGATGGCACCACTTATGTTACTAAAGCAGCGCATCCGCCATATCGTGGGCGTTTTTTTTTATTTAAAAATTTTTGCAGGAAAATAACGTATTATTGTTTATTTATATTAAATAACCATAAAAATATATGTTGAAAATTTTAATGTACGTTTACATTTTGCAGATGTTTATGAACAACTTTATTCTACTACGCTATGGAAATGAGGACCTTGAGTTAGTTACTACATGAAATCGCACGCAGGGAAAGAGAGAAAGGGACAGTACTTGCTAGCGCTTTATCTCGCGCAAGCTGCGCACTGTAGACCGTCAACGCTGCTTCTAGGTAGGTATAGACTTGGGACCTTATGGACCTGTTAAAGAAAAATACTGCTGAATGCTTGCAGTCATTTGGTTTTACAAGATTGGTAGAGCTGGAACGGATCCTTTAAAGAGGATTCGATTTACGTATTCGGATCCTCATGAAGGAATCGATTCCCCAATACAAATTACGATTTTTTTTTTAAGGAAGAAAGGAATCGATTCCTATTTATCGGATCACCAATCCGGATCATCGAGTTTCTGTTTGACCTTCAATCAGTGAAGTGCTCGCGATAAGAAAACTACATAGTTTTTTTCCGCGAAGGCAGCTGAAGGCGCTGTATCAACAGCTTTTACCATCGGGGATCAAGGAGAAACTCAAGCCAAATGATGGAGTCCTTCTTCTGGGGCTAAGCGCTGTGAACGAAGATTCCTATACCTGTTTCTTTCTTGAGGCCCCACGCACGAGGAATTTTCCTATGGTGGAGGATGGTTGCGCGCTCAGCAGGAGGGCAGTACTGACAGAAAACGGTTATGCATGATACAGTAGCAGCTTCTGGTCGGACTTCCATTTTTTGTGCCTTGCACAGATAAGAAAATCATTCGGAAAATTTTAATTTTTGTGTAAATTTCGGAATTTCCGGGGGCTTCGAGCCCGACAATCCAGAAATTCCACTGACGAAACGATTTCCTGGAAGAAATCAAAGCCAAAAAACGGAACAATCAATCATATCAATCCGGATCATCCTTAGTTGATGATACTACATAAGCCAGATAATAAATGAAAGGTCAAAGATTTTAGCATGAAGTGTGAGTCATAAAATATAATTTTAGCCTCATTTTGAAGTGCTGTAACTGTAAACTAAAAGTTTTTGATAAATATTTTTCAAATTTAATTATTCTATTTCTGAGATTAACATGACATCACCTTTAAATGACACATTATTTCGAACTGTATGCCAAAACTTGCGATGCTAGATCTTAAATAAGGTTTTAAATGTGAACCTCAACAACTTGTAAATTGGATACCCTATTGCAATTTTACACGAAGTTTTACAGGTACTGTTTAATAATTTCTCTGCTTCTGGAATATAAAAATGTATTAAAATTGTAAATTTATTTTAGTAAGACACCCCAAATAGAAATAATAAAATGTCTCTTTTAAAAGTCCCTCAGGTTTATCTTAAGGTTAACAAAAATTATGAAGACTAAGTCAAGTCAAGTCAAAATATGCTTTATTGTTATAAAGAAAGATTCTTGTTAACAAAGCAAAAGTAACTAATATAATATTATACACTTACCTAAGTAAAATCTAACTATAAGTGTCTTAAAAATAATTGTCATTTCAGTGTAATGAAGTAAAAAAACATCTACATAAAAATAAATAACAAAGTTAAAAAATCGTCAATATAAGAGTTACCTAGCTATTACAAAAATAATTTAAAATACTATACGGGTCATTGTCATTCGAATAAAATAAAAACAAACATATACATAAAAAAAACAAACAACAAAATTTTAAAATAGTCAAAATTTTAAATAAGATAAAACTAAAACTAACCAATACTTATAAACGATCGCTGAAATACTCAGTCAGAGAATAATATGCCCTGCTCAGTAGTAATGACTTAACCGTCCTTCTAAATTTTTTAAAGGCTGTATCATTCTTACAGCGTTCGGCAGATGATTGTACATTTTTTTTGAATCATAAAAGAGCGATGCTTTGATTAAACCCGAACGCGGGATCGGTAACGGCAACACTCCCACCTGACGGGTATTATGAGAATGAATAGCATCTATAGATGCTCCAAATTTTTTATGCATTAACGAAACGGTCTCCAGTATGAATAAGGAAGTTAAAGTCAATATTCCATGCTTTACAAACAAAGGTTTGCAGGACTCCCTAGGGCCAGCTCTACACATATTTCGCAAAGCTCGTTTTGCACACAAACAGATTAAACAAATACTGGCTACAGTTTCCAAAACCTATTCCAACCTTAGGTGGACTCTATAAGAAAGTACGTTCTTGCAATATTTAAGTTCGCCAGAAACCACTCTTACGACAAAACACCCCGATGCTAATTTCTTACAGAGACTAAGAATGTGTTGTTTAAAACTTAATTTATTATCGATATATATACCTAAAAATTTTACCTCGGAACGGAAGCAATTAAAACTTTTAAAAAGTAAAATTTATTCCCGTTTTTGGACACCACACTCTATCGTCACGAAAAAAATATTGCATTTAAAACACATGTTAGTGGGGTTTCCTTATTTCAAGATCCTAATAGGCAGATGTTTTAAAATCCTTCATCTTTATTTCTGAAAATTAATCAGATGCTGATTAAGAATCTTGGGTAAACATTTAAAATGATGAATTTTGGCATTTATATACCAATTTGCCTCAGATTTAGGATATAAGGGTTTTTGGGTGCTGGGTCAAAATTTGAAAATTTAAAAAATAATAAACCGATTTGTCTTAAATTAGAAATATAAGAAATTGATTCCTTTTGGAATTGGATCACGGACCTTGTTTTTAAAAAGTATGTCTAAAGCACATAGTCAATATTCACTATTTAAAAGGAAATACTGGATAAGATTGGTGTCTTTTTCTATGATGGGACTGACAGTTTATATATCAGTTATTGTACATGGTCACTCTTCCGCTGCCGCCACTCCCGCCCCTTCACCAAGTTATTCCTGGGGTGACCCAGTTATGGCACCCACTGAATGTCTTCTGCGGTCAATCCAAGGAAGTTTAAAGGTGTATGGAAGCCCAATACTGTAGAACAAAATTGTCCAGGCGTGCAGGGCAGCGGGAATCGGGGGATTGGCCCCGCGGAATTTGCGCAATGAATAGTAGGTCAGAGCCGGACTTCCATAATTCTTTGTTACTACCTATAAAGTTGACATCATCAAATGTCAAATTCAAGCATTCACTGTTTTTTTTATTCTTTGCACAAAATTGTTGGTTATTAAACGATACTACCATAGAATATTTAAAATTATTGTGTAATATTGGATTTTATATCATCTGATATAATATGGAAAGAATAGATGGCGCCACTTTACAGCCTTCTATTTAAATGGTCGATATTTGAGGGAGTTTTGTATTTTTACCAAAAATCTTAGTAAATAAATAAATACACGATTTTAAAAAAATAAATTTCAAACATTGTATGATAGTTTAATGTACTTATCACCAATTTTGTGATAAAAGAAGGGCAAGATAGTGTAAATGAGTTTGATCTTAACTTAAGATTGTGGTTGTACATTAAAAAGTGAAAATTTATAACTGCTTTTTAAGCATATACTTTTCACTTATAACAAACATTCATGAGAGAGAATAACAGTGGTTAATAATGTTTAGTAACCTTTGGTACCAAGGTATCCATTGTAACAGTATCCGTTAAATATTATGTGTCTACAGATGCGAGTTTAAAAAAGTTGATAATGTGGTTTAAAAAACCCAAAAAATCAAAATTTCTTTTTAAACAAATACAGAAAAAGAAAAAAGTAACTTTAACATAAAAATGTACTTTCTTTTATTAAATTAGAGGGACCTGTAAAAATTTAAAAATTTTTTTAAGTAATTAATAAGCCCTTTTAAAAAGAATGTACTAAATTATTAAATGAAATAAAAGTACCTAAATGTAAACCTTATTTCTTTTTAATAATCCACAGAAATAGACAAACATTTTTGGAAATCATCAAAAAGGTAGTTAGATTGCCTTACTTTCCTCTGCTATTTCCTATGAAATTTTCATTTTCTATAGTTTATAATTGATATATTTTTTTTATTCGGTTACCTAACGTTACGTCTCATAAGAAGCACCTAATTTAAATATAAAAATACTTAACTAAAGTTAAAAAGACGGGTATGTTACCCTTGGTTTCCCCAAAGAAAAAACCATACAACCTCTAGTCATTTTGTTAGGGTATTATAAGTAACAAACAATAAACCACAAAATTATAGTCACAATTTAATAAACCCCTAATCATTAAAATAAGAAGGTTTATCAATTAAAAAAATTTTGCAACCCCCAAAAATATAATCACACAAAGCAAAACAATCAAAAACCCCAATACGGCTCTCAAGTAAAATGTGTTCCTAACTACGCACTGATTTATCAGTGTGTAAGTAAACAACACTTAAATTTTTTCGTGGAATTTCGTTTTGCGAAAAATCGGGCCCAACTCTGACAGTTATTTTCATACGGGCTGGACATTTTTGATCAAATGGCCTTCAGGGCCGCTTGGTGGTAGTAACTTATATTCGTTTCTTAAGCCAATCTCAAAATCTACAGTAGAAAACAGGCACAAGGAAATTTTCAGATACCCTCTTTTACATGACCTTAAATTAATTTCAAGATTAAAGGCGCCAAAAACAATAGCGTTCGCTGTCGCGAAAAATTCTATAACACTGCAGCATCCATACCCCCTTTAAATTTCCCTTTTGGGCCCAATCCTATTCTTCGTTTTGCTGAGGGTTAGTAGATTAGATTGTTAGGTATTTAAGCGGAGATGGAAAAAATAACCTCCACCACGCACTTACCAGATTTATTGTTGGTTTCTCCAACGTTCTTTAAGTACCTTGTCAGGCCGTCTTCTTAACTAGACTCCAGAAGTCTTCGACACTGGCCACTCCATAGATTTTGCCGGTTTTGGCTTTTCCTCACCAAGCCTAGTAAACCTAAGCCTACATAGTGGCACCACACATGCTACGGCTGTTTCTTCACCTCCTGGCAGAACCTAACAAGGCTAACTCCACAGGCCCTATCCTTTCCAGGTACTTGTTGAGTTTGCAATGTCCTGTTAATTGACCTACCGTTATCCTTACGACCTTACGACTGTGACTCAGCAGGTCCGAGGTAGAACTTAGTCGAGCGAGGTCTTAATGAACTGCTTTGCTGTCGTTGTTCTGGTGTTTGCTTTACCCCAGCTTGAAACTCTCTGTCTATCAGCTCTTAATATATGATTTAAAAGAGGCATGCCGAGATTCCAAGAATGGCTCAGGGTCTATCATTTCCATGGCTGATCTTTCTTTGGCTGAGTCGTCGCCTCTTGGTTACCTGGGTGGCCCCTCGTGGCCTGGTACCAGGCTACCGTAAGTTTGTTTGCCAAGCCGACATTTTCCAGGGCCTGTATACAGTCCCCACTAGTTTGGAATTAATTTTTGGAGAACTGATGGCCTTCAGGGCCGCTTGTTGGTAGTAACTTATATTCAGTTTCTTAAGCCAATCTCTAAACCTACAGTAGAAAACAGGCACAAGGCAATGCAGATATCTCTTTTACATGACCTTAAATTAATTTTAAGATTAAGGCGCCATAAACATAGTCACGTTCGCTGTCGCGAAAAAATTCTATAGACACTGCAGCATCTTCTAATCCATTAACTCTGTATGTATTTACATTAGACTCTCTCTGAAATATTATTTCAATGTCTAGGGAGTGGCGTCTCCCACTATTCTTGGCGTTCTTGATTTTTTCCCAAAAAGAGCCGTTCGCCCTCTAGCCCGCAAAGTAGCTGTACCATTACGCTTTTTTAAAGATATTTCCACGGCTTCTCAGAACTCAAAATAGAGAATCTTGTAGTGCTAAGCTTATTTATTTTTTCTAAAAATTGTAACATCTGTACGTTCCTTTATTACCAGTAATTTATATTATAATTTGCCAAAAATACCTGGCAGTCCTTATTTAAAAATTTTCTAATTATAAAACTACAAAAAATTTATAAATTTCGCAATAATAAACTGATGTCTTATGCATCACTTTATACACCATCTGAAGGTTCCTCAAACCTCCCACTTTATTTGTTTCTTCATCCCTATATTCTCTGCCTGCAGAGGTTTTCCCTAAAAACCTTCTTCTTTTTAAGTCCCATGTTTAAAAACTGCCTCCTACTCCACTTAAGACACATCCGCGTTTTGTTAGTTAAGCCTTCATGGACTGTCCCAAGAAAAAGAAGCTACTAATTTTGAGAAAATTGTACACAGATAATTAACAAAACCCTGCATTTAAGTGTTGGTTTAATAGCACACACTTTAACCCTTATGGTCCAGTCTGTAGGTAAAAAGAAGGCCTGTTTTTTGAGTTAACCTAATAGCTATATAGCCGGGTTTCTTTTGAAAAGAATGTTAGAGTCATCTGAGTTCCAGGTTACAGTTGAATTACCATATAATCAATAAGACGTTCAGCTGTCCATTACTTTTAAGGAAACTTCTTTAAACGTAAAAAATTTACGACCCGAAAA
Source organism: Listronotus oregonensis (assembly GCA_019359885.1). Classification (NCBI taxonomy): domain Eukaryota; kingdom Metazoa; phylum Arthropoda; class Insecta; order Coleoptera; family Curculionidae; genus Listronotus; species Listronotus oregonensis. Next base: position 12,178 of record JAHBCN010009627.1, read on the forward strand.
CAGCTTAGTTTAGACTCGTGAGGGGTGGAGGGTTAAAAATGGTAAAAACGTGTTTTTGCACCTGCAAGCACCATTGTTAATTTTAAATGGGTATGTTCTAATTTTTTTTAGGTATTAAAAAACATATAACTTAGGCTCAGCTAAAATTGATTTGATCAATTTGTTTATGAAAAAATGCAAAAAAAACCGTTAAAAATAGCCATTTTTTGAAATATTGATTATTATTGCAAAAATATTTTTTATCCATTTCTATCATTACAAAAAATCAGTTTTTTAATTCTGAATTAAATAAAAGGTTCTAAAGCATGATCGGATAATTTGTTGCTAAGATAATTGAGTTTTACTGATTTTAGAGCCCTAATCTTTTGAGCTATATCTTTTTTGTTTATAAATATTTTAGATCTTACAAACTGTCTTTTGCTTTTTCGAGACTTAAATTTTACTAATTTAAATAGACGTAATAAAAAAAATTAATAATTAGTTCTTTGTTTTCAGCCTTGAAAAAAGGGTACTTTTTATTTATACACAATTGGAGCTGGAGCGCCCCCTGCATGAGTTTCAATTTTTTAACTTAGAAATACGAAAAGCTGACTTCAAAACAAATATTTTTGAATAAAAAGAAGTCTTTACGACCAGTAGGAACCGTGTTAGCAATTTTCTTTTTTTCTTAATAATATTTCAATTGTTTATAATAATTAAGAATTTATTTGGACGACATTCGATAGTATAATACTTGAACTTGATTTTTTATTGTTTTTATTGCTAAAAGATGTGTTTAAAGTGACTGATACTTTCGACGACGGGGAGGTAGTGGTGGGAATAGACGCTCTCGGACTGACATGCCGAGTCAAAAACTGAAATAGAGAGTTTTATTCAGCGGAGCGCGAAAAAAGCAGCCACATCTCTGCGAATTTTTATCGGATCAAGCTTTTTTTAATCTGGAATATCGCAAAAAGTTATGAATAATGGCGCTTTTAATTTTAAAAATTATTATCAATTTTTCTCATAATTTTGATATTTTATACTTTGATTAAACATTATACATTTTACCTTTTTAAAGCAGCAATAAATTATTTTTAAAATTTAAGTAATCCATTTATTTTTTTAAATCATGTTATTAACATGTAAATGGTACAATCTCTACTATAAAAGAGGGTAAAATATAATTCACATTTACAGATTAATACATTCCATATTAATATTAATACATAGAGATGTAGTTTGTACAATAATAAATACATACAGATTAAAGGAACAGTATTAATTAGGAAGTAAAGAATAATCAATTAAAGTTAATTTTATTTATATTTTAATTTTTTATGTAAAACTTTATTAGACGAGATATCAATTAATAAATATGAAGCTTAAATTTCAGCTTCAGATTTTGATATATTAATTGATCTCTCGTCAACACTATTTTTATTGGAGGATTCATCAACACCAATCTCGTCAAGAAGCTCACGAACTAATATATTAGTAGCCTCTCGATTCTGGCTTTTCGATTTCTAAAGTGCCTTCAATATTAACGATTGAAAATAAGCTGCGACGCATGGATTTAAATTAAAAGAAAAATTAATAATAATTTTTAAAAACTTAATGCACCATTAATCAACTTTTTGCGCTACCACAGATTTTAAAAAAGAGCTCTTTCCGATAAGAAATTGCAGAGATATGGCTATTTTGTTCTCGCTCCACTGATTTGAACTCTCGATTTTAGTTTTTGACTCAACATGTCAGTCTGAGAGCTTCTACCCCCACCACTACCTCCCTCGCGCCGTCGAAAAGTATCAGTCACTTTAAACACATCTTTTAGCAATGAAAAACAAATATTACAACTTTTTATTGTGCATCATATCAAGTTTAAGTATTACACTATCGAATGTCGTCCAAATTAATTCTTAATTATTATAAACAATTGAGATATTACAAAAAAAAATGCTAACTCGGTTCCTACTGGTCGTAGAGACTTTTTTCAAAAATATATGTTTTAAATTCAGCTTTTCTTATTTCTAAGTTAAAAATTCCTAACTTATGCAGGGGGCTCCAATTGTTTATTACCAAAAAAGTACCCTTTTTTCAAGGCCCAAAACAAAGGACTGAATATTAATTTTTATTGCGTTGATCCAAATTAGTAAAATATAAGTCTCGAAAAAGCAAAAAACAGTTTGTAAGACGTAAAATATTTATAAACAAAAAAGATATAGCCCAAAAGATTAGGGCTCTAAAATCAGTAAAACTCAATTATCTTAGCAACAAATTATCCAATCATACTTTGGAACCTCTTATTTAATTTAGAATTAAAAAACCGATTTTTTGCAATAATAGAGATAGATAAAAATATGTTTTCAATAATTATCAAGATTTTAAAAAATGGCGATTTTTGACGTTTTTTTATTTTTTTATAAACAAGTTGACCAAATCAATTGTAGCCGGGCTCAATTTATAGGTTTTTTAATACCTAAAAAAAATTTTAAACATACCCCTCTAAAATTAACAATGGCACTTGCAGAAGCAGAAAACACGTTTTTACCATTTTTAACCCTCCACCCCCGATCCCTGCACCCTTTTTTCGAGTCTTAAACTATATAGTCATATGCAGGTAATCACCCTCTACAACTTCTAACACCTTTTAACCGGTTTCAAATTAATCTTATGAAAATTACCGACAGACTGGGCTATTACCTTTTTTAAGTTTTTGTTAAAATACCATGTTCTATGATTTGACACAAAACTATGTTTGACTGGCAAAGTTAAGGGGCTACCGTACTTTTTTAGAATTTACAGGGATATACATTAGACTGCATCTGCGTACCGTATTTTCCTACTAGCGCTACCTATGAGCAAGTAGCAAAATTATTTGTTAACAAACTAATGTCTGCCATCTAACAGTGCGTTAACGAACTATCGGCAGAATGATAAATTTCTATATGTTCTGCCGTAATATATTTGAATTATTTCGGAAAGATGGCACTACCTATGTTAATAAAGCAGCGCATTCGCCATATATTGCCTGTTGTTTTTTAATTTTCACATAATTTTATGCTGAAAAATATAGAATTATTGTCCATATATATAAAAAAAAACCGCAAAAATGGATATTAAAAGTTTTAATGTACTCTTACATTTTGTAGATTCTTATGAACGGCTTCACTCTACTATGCTGTGCTGAGGTGGACCGCATAAAACCAATACAACCCAACAGTTATTAATGGATCACCATCTAGTTTAAAACTCTCTGGCTATGTCTAGTTTAAATAAAAAATATTTGAGTAAGTTAATACAATATTTCGTATATTATAACCTAAATTAAGGAAACTTTGTTGTGATTGTATCAACTGTATTTTCTCCTTCTATTTAAAACACACAGTATTTGTTCTGTAATATTCTAGTAATATTTAAATAAAAAATGGAGCTACAGATATTTTATACTACAAGTCCAAAATTTCTGTCAATGCCCGATCGCTCGCTTTTAGAGTGCCCCGGGTTGTGTGGGGTCAGGGGAATCAATTCCAGTGGCGTATACATTTTAGAAAATAAATGATAAAATTTCGTCAAAACATGAAAATTTTTTTTACAAGCAAAAGTTATTTTCTACATTTTCATCAACCCTTTAAATTAGTAACAAGCCTATATTATTTTGGTATTATTCGGATTAATGAAAAATGTATTTTTTGCTTAATTTTGCACCCCTCCTATTTTGAGGTCATAGATCACAAATTAGAGTTTTTTTGGGGATTTTTTAACGTTTTTCCAAAAAAAAATACATTTTTTACTTTGATTCTACCTTCTCTGATTTTATTTTGGTACATGAAAAATAATAAAATTTTAGTCTTAACATAAATTAAAAAGATGTAAAAGCAGAACGATAGACAATCCAAGTTACACCGACTTGCCAATTCACCACCATCTTGCAATTTCAATATTAAATACTTTTATTCATACTATTATATTACACGCATTGCTTTATCAAAAATATCCACTATATAAGGAACACGAAAGCTCTGAGATCATCAGCTTGTAGAATCCAATAATTATTTCGGGTCTTTCGTGTTTTCCCTATTTAGGATTTCCATATCGAGAATATTTTGATCAAACATTGGTCGACAACAAGGTTCGCATACCTTATAAAAATGTCATAAAAAAAACTATTACAACCTGGTAAAGGTCAACATTTAGAATTTCGAGTTGAATTCGGACGTAAACGTTTACCTACTTTTTATTGAAAATTAAGGTTTTTTCCTTACTTTTTAAGTGTTTTTTTTTAATATTAACATAGTATGAGTTTTTTAAATATGTTTTCGTGCAAATGACAGAATTTAAAGGAATATGTGTAAATGGAATTAAACAATTCAATTATTATTTTTAAATACTATAAGAGGCAGCCAAAAAAACAGCTTCTGATTCATGTTTAACAATCGAAAAGTAAAAGTGTGCAAAAAATAGCGAAAAAATCGCATTTTCCAGTTCCGAATAATTACTAATATTGATTTTTCCTTTTAAAACTCTGAATACCGTACGCGAAAAAACTTTTGTTAAAGTTGCACATATCTCTGCAGCATTCAAAGTGGTTAGTTCTGGATTTCGTTTCGAACCCATGGTAAACATTTTAACCATTATTCGTTCTTTTAACGTTAACTGAGTTTTTTTTGTAGGCGGATAACTAGTTAAAGTGTTGGTTAATATTCATAGTTTACAGAATTAAAAGCACTTAACAACACTAAATCTTTATATCAATTATATACACTAAATAAGATAAACTATTATAAAATTGGAAAAACAATATCTATATACTAACAATTATTAGAAATTTATAATATTTGAAAATACCCTGTATAGCAATTAAAATTTAAACTTACAAAATCTGTAATCAATAATAACTAAATAAAATCACGAACACACAAACCCTATCGATACCCTTATTTTCAAGTCTCTTCAAGTTGTAAACTAAAGAATGTGTTTTGCCACTTTTATTGTTTTCCCCGATAACAATATTTAACATATTGGCGTGCTATTTTAAGTGCGTGCTGGCTGGTAACTTACCGAATTATGACAACGTGGCGATGAAATTTTTGGCCGGTTCACCGTTATTTGAGCGGAAAAGTTATCATAGGCTTAAAAATCATTTACTGTGTTAGATTTTATTCACCCGTTTCGTCGGTTGGGTGGCGGTTTAAATGAGTCACTGACGAAATTTTGGACTTTAGGTATAGTAATATTTAAATAAAAATGGAGCTACAGATATTTTAGTCCCCTAAAAAACTGTTCTGAAAAAATATTAAAGTGTTATTTTTTAGCTGAATTATTCCATAAATTAAAACATCTATTGATCTTTTCCACTTACTGCCTTTATTTTTACTGATAGTATTATTTATTTATTTACATTGCAACTTTAAAAACCGTCCAATTCCGTGCGTGGTTTTCTTTACAAAATCCTAATTTAGGTATAAATAACAAATTTTATTGGCATATTCATGATCTCAGTTCTCGTTTACGAAGTAAAATAATAAGCTTTTAGAAGCTTCAGTAGAAATAGCACTTTGTAATTTCACCCCATTTATATTTTTAACTTATTTTCATAAAGTTATATTTGTTTTTAGATCATTCTTCGAAAAAATGTGGTAACAGAGATGTCCAGTTAGTTCCCCATGTACAAAAATTAAATCCTGTCTTGCAGTTTTTACAAAGTCGGCTTCGCATACATTTCCATAATTCACGATAAATATATCAAGAAACAAAATCTCTGAATATATCCTGATGAGAAACATGTCCACGTGTAGGTGTCCGTTCATATTTGTAAGTAAATTTAAATTTTATTTCTTTTTAAGGATTTTTTTTTTACTTATCAGGCCCACGGCTGATTTTATTAGAATTTAGTATACAGGGGTTTTTTGGGACGCTGATTACGAATCTGAAGTCAAATTTTATCGGACACTTCTAGTTTTTAAGTCAAAACACCCTACTCGGACCTAACCTCAAAAACGCACAAACTTTTCTAAAATTCCTCCTTCTTGAAACTGGTCACAACCAAACTGAATGATTTTATGGTAAAAAGTTTATTATTTACTAGAATACATTTATTTTTACGTTTCTTTAGTCGTTATTTTTTAAAAAATCACCAACAAAAAGAAAAATATTATTTTCTTTTTAAAATTCAACAAAACTATCCAGGGATTTTTAATGAAATGAAATGAAATGAAAAGTCTATATTTGTCCAGAAATCATTACAATTTCACAATAATAATGCCCATTGGGCGTAGGACATGTCATAAATAAAATTACTTAAAACTAGTAGATATAATATACAAAGAAATAAAAAAAAAATATAAAAAAAAAGAAAACAAAGATTGAGCTGACCACACAGAGCACCGTAACACATTAAAATATAATTAAAAATTACACATTAAGATAAAATTTGAAATACACATTAAAGTAGCAGATCTAACACAAAGATAATGCTATAATACTAAAATGAGGCATCAGTTTACATTCATCTACAAGCTAAAAAAGAACAGTATTGTAATAAAACACATTAAAAATCACTAAAAGTCAAACATAGGTTTGATGTTTTACATAGAAAATCTTGCGGCTCTATATTGTCTTTCAGAAACTCATCCACGGTGTAATAAGCCTTAAATCAGTAGCCATTTTCAAATGTCTTTTTAAAAATTTTACGTTTTCGTTTTGATATTTACAGGATCTTTTTTAGATTTTTATTATTGATGAATGAACATTCTTTTGTATATAAGACAGGTTACACTTCATGTCTTTAAGATTTTCTTTATATCGGGTGTAGTGGTTATGAGCTCTTTCACAGTCCTTCAATAAACTCTTATTTTCCCTAACAAAGATGACTGCTTCATATATATAAGTACAGACAAGGGTAAGAATTTTTGATTCAATAAATTTTGGTTTGCAAGTTTCAACAGATTTTAAGCTGAAAATACTCCTTATGCACCTTTTTTGAAGCAAAAAGATTCTGTTTGCCTCCGCCCCCTCGCCCAGAAAATGATGCCATATCTCAACCGTGAATGTACATATGCATGATATGCCATAATGCAGTATCGGTGTTTATGTTTATGGAGAACTTTTAGTGCATAACAGTACCCTGCAATCTTACCAGCCAAAGCGTCTGGTGTGATGTCTCCAGTCCAATCTATGATCCACCTCAATTCCCAAAAATGTAGCTGAAACAACTGTTTTTATTGATTTTTCTCCGTTTTGAAAAATAGTTTCTGTTGAGTTCATTTGGTAGTTAAATTTAATTATTTTTGTTTTTTCAACATTCAACAGGAGATTGTTTGTGGAGAACCAACTCTCGAGGGCACTTAGTGCACCCAGGATTTCCTCAGACTCAGACTCATCTTTCTCGAGTGAGAAACTAACAAGGAAGTTTAAAGGTGTATGGAAGCCCAATGCTATGGCCCATTCGATCAAAAAATGTCCAGCCCAGTATGAAAATAACTGTCAGTGTTGGCCCCCCCTTTTTCCAATAACAAAATTCCACGAAATTTTAATGTGTTGCCTACTTACACAATGATAAATCGGTGTGAAGTTAAAACACATTTTTAAATTTTTTGAGAGGGGGGATCGTTTTTTGGATTGATCAAAACCTTATTTTAGTGATTGGTGTTTATTAAATTGTGACTATAATTTTGTGTTTATTGTTTGTTCTTATAATATCGTAACAAAATGACTAGGGTTGTATGGTTTTGTCTTGCAAATCCAAGGGTAACATACCCGTCTTTTTTTATTTGGTAAGTATTTTTTATATTTAAATTAGGTGCTTTTTATAAGACGTAACGTTAGGTAACCGAATAAAAATAATATATCAATTATGAATAATAGAAAATGAAAATTTCATAGGAAATTTTAAATGGAAAAAGTAAGGCAATCTTAACTATCTTTTAGATGATTTCCCCAAGTTTGTGTATTTCTGTGGATTATTAAAAAGAAATAAGGTTTACATTTGGTATTTTTATTTCGTTTAATAATTTAGTACACTTTTTTTAAAGGATCAAAATTATTGATTACTGGGCAGACCAGGCAAATTTAAATATATACAGGTCCCTCTAATTGAATAAAAGGGAAAGTACAAGGGCAGGTTTTTGGGGCGCTGATTACAAATCTGAAAAAAATTGGGAAAATGTTTCGTTTTTCGAGATATTCATCATAAAATTGAAAATCAAACTAACCTTATTTACACTATTCTTTCTTTTACAAACACCTTTAAAAAAAACCTTTTTTATATTTATTTTACCTTTTTTACACTTTTATTTTTTAACAAATATGGTTGCTGCCTTTGGAACTTAAAAGTTCCTTTAATGGAAAAAGATGTAAAATAAAAAAAATACAAGGTTTTAAAAGGTGTTTATAAAATATCGTGTGCCCTTTAGTGTAAAAAAAAATTGTTAAAAAAGAAGGAAGAATATAGTGAAAATCAGGTTAGTTTAATTTTCAACTTTGATGATGAAGATCTCGGAATCAAAACGTTGCCAAAAAAAATTTTTTTCAGATTTGTAATCAGCCCCCAAAAAACCCATACATACAGAAACAGCCAAATTTGATCAAAATCGGAGGGAGGCAACTTTCGAGACAATACCATTTGTTTAAAAAAATGGATTTTGGTTTCTTAACCCTTGCATTATCAACTTTTTAAGCTTGACATACTGTACACACATAATATTTAACGGATACTGTTACAATGGATACCCCGGGGTACCAAAGGTTACTAAACATTTTTAACCACTGTTATTCTGTCTCATAAATGTTTGTTATTAGTAAAGATATGCCTAAAAGCAGTTATAAAAATTGTCACTTTTAATGTACAACCACAATCTTAGGATTAGATTAAATTCATTTACACTACCCGCCCTTCTTTATCACAAAAATGGTGATAAGTACATAATACTATCATACAATGTTTGAAATTTATTTTTAAAAAATCGTGTTTTTATTTATTTACAAAGATTTTTGGTAAAAATACAAAACTTTCAAAAATATCCCATTTAAATGAAGGCAGTAAAGTGGCGCCCCCTATTCTTTCCATATTATATCAGATGATATAAAACAATATTACACAATCATTTTGAATATTCTATAGTAGTATCCTTTAATAACCAACAATTTTGTGCAAAAAATAAAAAAAACAGTGAATGTTGGAATTTGACTTTTGGAAATTTTGTCAATTTTATAGATAGTAACAAAAATTATGGAAATCCGGCCCTGACCTACTATTCATTGCGCAAATTCCGCGGGGAAAAACCCCCCATCCCGCTTCCCCACGCCTGGACAATTTTGTTCTCCAGTATTGGGCTTCCATACACCTTTAAACTTCCTTGGAAAGTAACTGATGTGTCGTCGGCAAATTGAATGGTGTTTGGTCTACCGAAGATAATTCATTTGTGTAGATGATATAAAGTAGGGTCCCAGGACAGAGCCCTGTGGAACTCCTCTTAATACAGTTTCAGGTTTGAGAACAAAAAGTTCCATTTGTTGCCTTTGAGATAACAATTTGCTTACGATCTTTGAGATATGACCCAATCAACCTATTTGCAATGCCCAATACCATATTTCTCCAATTTTAATAAGAGAGCTCTATGATCCACACTGTCGAAAGCTTTTTGATAAATCCAGATACATAGCTTTGTGGATTTTCCAGAGTTTAATGACTATATTTTAGTAAGAGCCTGAAAGATTGCTCTAATAGTGGATTTTTTTGTGTTGAAACGCATTCTGGGTATCTGAAAGCAAGCTTTCTTTTTCCATAAACAAGATCATCCGTTCGTTGATTACCTTTTCAAAAATTTTACTGAAATTACTTAAGAGAGCTATTGGTCTGTAATTTTTTACAAGATTTTTTTCACTTTTTTTTATAAATTGGTTTTATAAATTTTATTTTTAATTTTGTCGGGAAGGAACCGGTGCTAAGCATTTGGCTTGCAATGTGAGCTAAGGGAAGTGCAATTTCGTCTGACACACACTTAATAATAGAGACTGGTATCTGATCTTGTCCTACCGGGTTTTTTGTTCTTTAGATTTTTTATAATGGACTTTATTTCATAGCAGTCAACTGGATGCAAATAACAGCTTTTTTGATGATTTCTTATATTATTTTGAAACGGTATTGTAATCTAATTTAGAGTTGGACAGGCATTTAAATAAAAGTTATTTATATGATTTAAAACATCTACATCTGTTTGGTCTGGATTTTGCTTTAAGTTTTTTATTAATTGGTCTAACTTTTTTTGTTTTTTCCCTGTATACTGTCTCACCAAGTTCCAGACTGCTTTTGCTGGACATTGTGAGTTTTTGATATAAAGTTTTTCAGTATGTTTTTTTGCTTGTTTGATTACAGATTTGAAAGACTTAGAATAAGCTTTGTATGTGTCAGTCGAAATTTCACCCCTCAGCTTTTTTCTATATAGTGTTCTTTTTGTTTTAAACCGTGGTACAACTTGGAAAGCAATCAAGAAGCGCCCCTGCCTCACTTGTATTATCTAACGTCTAAATAAAAACACTGCAATATAACTGCAGGAGTGCTTATGCACCCTTATCATAATGCACCTTTTACAAAAGAAAAAAATAATGCTTTTACTTTGATTAAATACTTCTTATAAAATTTTCAAATTTCTCTCTTAAAGATATCTTTAATTTTTTTTACATTTAATGCTGGTAAATCAATTTAAATTTTAAATATGGCGCCTTTCAGTTTCACCAACTTATCTGTCTAAAATTCCCTAGATAATTTCGTTGATTGTTTTTGAATATAAAAAATAAAAAATTTAACGTGTTTTTTAGTAAAACTAATAAGTAAATAGTCGGGAAAATGAGTTTATCCTACAAAATAAAAGGTGTTCTTCCATAAAATCATTCAGTTTGGCTGTGATCAGTTTCAAGAAGGCGGAATTTTTGGAAAGTTTGTGCGTTTTAAGGTTAGGTCCGAGTAGGGTGTTTTGACTTAAAAACTAGAAGTGTCCGACAAAATTTGACTTCAGATTCGTGATTAGCGCCCCAAAAAAATCCTGTATACTAAATTTTAATAAAATCGGCCGTGGGCCCGACAAGTAAAAAATTCCCCTTTTCTTTTATTAACAGAAGAAACCCATTTAAAAATATTTAACATTTTTTGCTTTTTATTAGGTTCATTTATTTAAAGAAATAATAAAATATTTCTGTTTTTAGTAATATTGTCGCAATGGTAGACTTTCCCTTCACAATTTACTAAAAATTCAGATTTATATGTATGGAATTCGGGGGGTTCGGTCTGTGAGGGCTTTTTAAATGGAAAAAGAAAAACTCTTTTTAACTACGCAAATTTTAATCTATACAAGTCCCTCTAATTGAATAAAAGAAAGTACAATTTTGTATTAAAGTTCCTTTTTGCTCTTTCTGTATTTGTTTAAAAAGCAATTACATTATTGGTTTCTTAATTTCTTACCTATGTAAAAAATTCCATAATTCTTGTTAAATTTGTTTATGTTACCTGCATGAGGTAACACTATTTTATTGTACTTTTATACAAATTATAAATTTATAAAATATTGTATGACCCTAAAACACACCATAACCAGTCCAAATTATGGCAAGTTTTTATTTTTCTTAACATTGATGATTTCGATGATTTTTTACATACAGAGGCGCTGGTTACAAAAGTAACTTATTTTCGACGTTTTATTTTTCATATATCAATCCGTAAATACGACAATTATCAATCAAATCGTGTTTTAATTTATTTTACTAAGATTTTTGGGCATACAAAACTCCTAAAAATATCGACCACTTAATTTAGGCTGTAAAGTGGCGCCATCTATTCTTTCAATATTTAATCAGATTATGATTCAAATATTCTAAAATAGTATCGTTTAATAACCAATAATTTTGTGCAAAAAATAAAAAAAAAACACTGAATGTAATTGGTTTAATTTGACTTGACATGATGATGATGTCAACTTTGTAGATAGTAACAAAGAATTATGAAATTCCGGAGCTTACCTACTATTCATTGAGCAAACTCCGCGAGGCCGATTTTCCTATTCCCGCTGCCCTGCACGCCCAGACAATTTTGTTCTACAGTCTACAGCATTGGCCTTCCATATACCTTCCAACTTCCTTGACTACAGCTGACGATAAAAAGCCTAAAAGTAAGTAGCCCTGCACCTTTAAAGTATTTATATTTTAACAAGATATAGACAGGGTCCCAGTTACCTTATTTGCCCCAGGGCCCTTGGTTACATAGCCACGCCACTGGCAAACACCATATCCGATGGCACCTTCTCCTACTACAACCATAATGTAATCTCATCTTCTTCGTCCTTTAACCTGTAATCGTTGATTGAGTAATGTTTTGGGGAAGATACATAAGCTTATGGGAAGTAAAAAGACCGACAAATAATGTTTTAGTCGCTTCGAGCGCTAGCATCGACCATCTGTTTAGGAAAACATAAACTAAATAATGATTTATTGATTTATTTAATGAAATATAAAAAAGGTTTCTGTAAAATTTTTATAAACCAACGCATATACCTCGTAAACGTAACCTACCAACGAAACGCCGACGTTGTCCGATGTGCTGTGTATTCTTTTGTAATTTTTTTAGTTGGTTGTTCGGGTTGTTCCGTAGTGTCGTGTTGAGTTCGTGCGTTTTGTGTTATTAACGTTTAAATTTGTGAGGACAATTTATTAAGGGTGAAGTAAAGTGGCTTGGATAGTTACTTTTTGTAAAAATGAATTTTACAACAGCCTGCATTGTTGTGTTTATGCTTATTGCAAAAACACCAAAAGACAAATCCCAAATTAAGTTTTTATTCGTTTCCCATAAAGGATGCAAAACGGCGCAACATTTGGATTCTGAATAGTAGAAATTCTAAGTTATTCAACCTTAGTGATTCCCAATTAAAAACAAAAACAATATTTGAGAAACATTTTTTGACATCTAGTTTTAGAGATTTTTCGCCAGAACATAAACTTTTAAGTAAATTTGCTGTACCCATTAAGTATCTTTCAGGTAAGTGATACCCAAGGGTAGTAAACCCTTGAGTGATACCTACCTATTATTATATGTTCGGTTATTATTTTACATGTTGTCACTAGGTTATAGTATATTAGACTGTTTCAAAAAATCGATTTTCTCTTAATTTAATCGAAAATATACTTAGTTGAACATGGTAAAAAATTGTGAAAGTTAGAGCTCTAATATTGATATTAACAGGTTATTCAAAGTTAAACTTGGATTGATAACATAATACATTTTTCTAATTTTTCGACGCAACCATCAACTAGGTGAGAAAATTTCATGGAACATTTTTTTGTACAGCATTTAATTTTCAATTAACTATCTTTAAAAATTTTTTTTTTTTTTTACAGTTTGTAGTTATTTACAAAAAACTAAAAATGTTTGTAAAAAATTGTCATTTTGCTGATTAAAAATTAAAATCAATTATTATTCTTAAATAAATAGATTTTTATTTATTTATTTATTGTTAATTATTATTTAATTATTAACTAAAAAAATATTTTTTTTTTTTTTTTGCGAAGCGTGGTTTGGCGTTAATTGAACAATATCTACAGTAAGTGTTTTACCAAAAATGAAGAGCAATTACAGTACATTATTGGTACTTATAAGCGAATGCAGAAAAACATGGCCAATTATAATAAAACTATTTTAATGTAACCATTTAAATTGATAAAAAAAACTACTATGTTTTTTTTACCACTAAAATATATTCACAATCATTGTTACTGCAGTTTCAAATCACTGAGTCATTTTTAAACAAAATGTGATAACTTTTATATAGGACAAAAAGGTAGGAGCATAAAAACTCGCTATTTAGAACATTTTAGATCATATAGACTACAAGCTAATCATTGTTTAGAAAAAAAACACAAATTCCCTAATTTAAATAATATCGAAATATTACACTATTCAACCAAGGATCATAAATTAAACTATCTAGAATCCCTAGAAATATACAAAGGCAATAAAAATAATAATGTTTAATAACCAAACCGAACTTGTATTTTCCCCGCTATTTACTGTCGCCAAACCATAATAAACTGTTAATTGCTCCGCCGCTTCCTAAGAATATATTTACCACTTAGAGGTATAAATTCACCTTATTTTTGTATTGATACTTTAATTTTAAGCAATAAAACAAAAACTTAAAAAAAAAATGTTTTTTGCAAATAACTTACGAACTGTAAAATATATCAAAAGATAAAATATAGAAAATGAAATGCCCTACAAAAAATGTTCTATGAATTTTCTCATGAAGTTGATGGTGGCATCGAAAAATTAAAAAAATATGAAATAGAAATATATAAAATTTTAAGATTCAAAAAAACAAAAAAAAAATAATATGTATACCAAAAATTTGTAAGAGACCTTTTTTGTTAAGCGTTAAATTTTCCACAAGAAAATTTTTTAATTGTCTTTAAATATATATTATCCCTAACGTGAGTTACAAAATTCCAAAGTCCAAAAGAACGTTGTTCCTATGTTATTTAAATGGGAAATTTACGATGCGGAACCTCTTAATATCAATAGTAAGAGCTCTTTCACAGTTTTTTTTTCACAATTTTTAACAATAATTTTAATATAATTAAGAAAAAAAATATCAATTTTTTTTGAAAGTCTAAGTTTTAAGAGTCTTGCAAAGCCCTAATATTAATATTAATACAGAGGCTTAATTAAGAAAGCACTGTAAGTTCTTATCTTTGTTTCAGAAAAGGACAGGACCAGGACAATGAAGTAGCTTCAACATCTGGAGAAAGTGTTACATCTTCACCCAAGTTTCTTCACACAAAAAATTTAAAAACCTATCAAATTTCTAAGTTTCTTTCCTCTATGCCTAAAAATATTTTATTGGTCATAAATTTGCGCAACTCTGCCCCCATTCACTTAACTGACCCTGTATCTCCTGTGGTTACCGAGATCCCCATACTTCGACACGAATTTGTATCATCCTGTAATCCTGTATAAAACAAAGGACTTTAAAAGCCTATGTAAATTTTAAAATAATTAATTCAAATAATATTTAGACTTATGACCATTTTTTTTTTTGTTGAGGGCCAAAAACTAACAGAAAAATTAATTTTCCAGATTTCTAAAACAAATAGGAATATTAAATAAATCGAAATATCATGTATTTTTTATTTTATATACTTATTTCACTTCAATACTCCAATAATTATATTTATTTAAATTTGGTTTTGTCATGTTATATTTATTAAAGGTTTTATTATTAAGTATTTTTATTACATATTTATATGTTTTGTATAGAGTTGTACAGAGATAATATTTTTAATAAAGAATAAAGTTTTCGTTATTTATAAATTTTAATTGTTTTAATAAATATGTTTTCTTAAACAAAATTTGATTTATAGGAAGAACTAGGTAAATGATGTTGGCGTTAGCATCCTATGCACTTTTAATTTTTGGACTGTTGCTTTAGTAAGAATAAAGGACTAATTTCTTTGGGAACCTTTTTATTTTTTTCGACTATTGGGCTAAAAATTGTAGCCTCAATAAAGGGCTTAATAAATACGTCCCAAAAAATAAAAAGATATACAAGAAAACTAGTAATTAGTCCTTTCATTCTTAATTCCCACTAAACCAACAGCTCAAGAAAGCACTTCTTTTTGAGACACTGTGCTGTACTGTTAGGTAAGTTAAATCTTTCATCTTAATATTTTTTCTCAAAAATATAGGCACATAGATATTAAAATCAAGAAGTTAAAGGGGAGTGGACTTTTAGGCAGGTCACCCTGTACCTAGAACTGAACCCAATCAACGGTAAGCATAATTAAAAAATAGCTTTCAAATTTATCAGTCTTTACTTTTCTCCTCAAACTAAAAATAATTAAATAAAAAATGTATCTTAAGATTACGCACGAGCACACAATAATTATACATGGTTAACTTCCCGTAAAGGGAAGAAATTTCTTTAGATCTGGCAACGCAGCGAGTAGCGACAAAAATCCGATTCCATTTTATGTCTTTTAAAAATTTTAAAACCCAGGGGCCCGATTCTGTAAGCAAATTTTTTGACATTCCTTTTCCCTATCTCTTTCGAAACAATGACAAACTTATAAGTTACCTGTAAGGGCAACAAAGACAAGTGATCCCCATTTTGACATTCTCTTTCCTTATATTTTTACAGAATCCCAGCTCAGGCTCCCACTTAAATTCGACCGTTGTTTACACAAACGCTGTAAATTTTTATTGGGGCAGCACCAATCGATCACGCTTTTTCGGAATCACTTTGGCATCAGTCGTCACTCAAAAAGGACGGAAGATGCTATTTGCATTGGTTTAAGAAAGATAGAAATAATTTTTGTCGCGAGCCACGTTTGTTTTCATAGGCATTAGGCATCTTCCCAAAACATTACTCAATCAAGGTAGGAAGTGCTCTGTGTCAAGGCTGTAATCTAGTAGAGTGAGGTTGCTGGCTGTTTGGTATCTACAAAATATAAAAGTTTATTTAACTTCCACTACGTATTTTAAAGTTATGATATACAAGAAAATAAGAATTTTATGTTTACATTTTTAAGAATAAATCGTAAAAGGTATTAAATAGAGCATTAAAAAATGGTATGATGAATGCGCTAGATTATTTAAATACGTAGTGGCATCTCTTGATAGTATTCCGAATTTGTTTCTAGCAGATATATAGAAAACTCGATTTTTTAATGGTTCGCTTATAGATTGTTAGATGGCACACATTTGTTGCTGACAAGTACTTTTTCTATTCTCTCATAGGGCGCGCTGCATTACAAGTACCTTCAAGCATATACCTTCTAGAGGCAGCCTTATCACCAAGCAGGTCGAACCTTTAAGCATGTGCCTGCTAGAGGCAGCCACTTTATCCAAAACTTTTTTTTGAAACTAATGATGAAAACATACACTGTTTGGACACTTACATTTAAACAAATTTTCTAAAATTTACAATATTTCAGTGCCCACTTTTAGTAAGAAACACCTCAAATCCAATTTTTTATTTTTAATAAATTTTGTTTTGAATTAGGCAACCAGTTATACAACATATTTTTAAAATGTAAAGACATGTTTTTTCTGAAATGGACAATAAATATTGTAAATTTTAGTAAAGTTGGTTAATATATAAGTGTCCAATCAATGTATGTTCATGTTCCCATTTGATGCTAACCAGTTTTAAAAAGGAGGAATTTTGGAAAGTGTCCATTTTGGAGTTAAGTCCTCCTGAAGACATCATAACGCAAAAACCATAAATATGTTGCTGGAAAAAACTGATTTTAGATTTGTGATAAGCGCCCCAGACAACCTCCGTATGCAAAAAATCATCAAAATCGATGTCATGCCCGATAAATAAAATTTTACCAGTTTTGTCAGGGCGTTAATTTTTGTTAAGCATCATATTTTTATTTTTAAAACTTTTCGATTTCTGTTTTCAGATATCCCTAAAGTTAAACTTTATTGAATCAGCAGTATGGCTGCAATAACTACTGTTAAAGGATGTTGCTGGAGTAAATCAAAGAAGCAGAGGTTTTCTAAGCAGTGTGGAAAAGTGTTTGTTATACTAAGCTGCAATGTAGAAGAAGAGCTTAAACAAAAGTGTTATTCACCGTTAATAAACAACCTTTAAATTTATTCAAGACGACCACGGACAATACATTGGTACTTAAGGTTTAAGCCTTTGCAGAAGGTTCAAAGATAAAAAAAGAACTAAGGTACCAGAGCTAACCCCATTCTATTGATATTTTTGTGTCTATTGCCTCATTTATATGTTTTTATAAAAATGTAATTTATTTTATAGTTCTCTACTCAGAAACACATAGATACTTAAAATATTAAATATAGACATTATAGAATCTCCAGTGTTTGTGCTAGGATATGATGTAATCAAGATATATTATTTAGTACTTGTGATTATTTAAAATCTATTTGAGTCTCAAAAATAACCATGTTTTCAATCCATACTTTAATTAATAATTTCTAGTAACAAGTAATTAATCAAAGAGATGTAGGTATTTACATCTTACAGAAAATACATTTGTGTTTATTTAAAAATTGTTTTAGGATTTAAAGTGCAAATTAAAATGAAGGAGCCATAGAGGCATTACAATTAAAATGAAACTCAACTCAACAGGAAAACAGCAACCTATCCACAATCTGTAATCAAAGAAAGCATAGATTTTTAAGTGGTACGACTGAGAAGACAGGATCGAAGTGGGCTTCCAGGCTTAAAATTAGGCATATACGACTTTTGTTCTCTATGGTAAGGTGTAAAATTAGGACACAATATAATCTTTATTTTTTTTATATCGGGTGACCCAGTGAATATGTAACTGCTGATTATTTTCTGATTAAAAAAGATATTACTCTAAAATTGGGAGGGTTTTTATAGAAAATAGTTGCTTCACTTAGAGATTTAATAATTTATTTTTACGATTTTAGAGGTTTTTAAAAAAATTGTGGGCTTTATTTTTAAGTATCAAAAGGAAATTAAACCAGCTGTGCGGAACGTAAATGTTAATTCCAAGGAAATTTGGTTTCAGCAGGATGCCTGTCCTGCTCATAATGCAAGGCCAGTTCATGACTTTTCCTGAACGGCTTATTTGTGGCAGAGGTACAATACCTTGGCCGGTAGGGTCACCGGATTTAATTACTGTTACCTTTTTTTTGTGGGGCCAATTAACTCAACTAATTTACAGGTATCCATTTGGGAGGCCTGTAAATTTAGGTGAGTTAAGGGCAAAAATATTCGACATCACTAACTCCATTACACCGGAGGTATTGTCGAATGTTAAGACGGAGTTTTATAATCGGCTCAGGTATTGCGAAACTCAGAAGGGCAATGTCTTTGAGCATTTATTAAAATAAGAATGATTTTGAGTGTATTATTTAGAGTTATTTTTTTATTATTAGGATTACTAATAATTTCATTAATTTTTAAGAATGTTCATGAGTTTTTTTTTTTAAATAGCGGTTAATATTTTATTTTTAGGCTTAAGTCTAATAAAAGTTCAACAACCTTTTAATTACTGTTGTATTAAATACAACAGTGATTAACATGACCGCATAAAAACGCTTGTAGGTGACGGGGATTCCCCGATCTTTTCTTTTGATATGCCATTGTTATCATTCACTACAGAAACGGAGTAAATTATTTTATTAATGAAATGAAATGAAAAGTCTATATTTGTCCAGAAATCATTACAATTTCACAATAATAATGCCCATTGGGCATAGGACATGTCATAAATAAAATTACTTAAAACTAGTATATATAATATACAAAGAAGTAAAAAAATATATTAAAAAAGAAAACATAAAGATTGAGCTGACCCACAGAGACCGTAACACATTAAAATATAATTAAAAATTACACATTAAGATAAAATTTGAAATACACATTAAAAGTAGCAGATCTAACACAACGATAATGCTATAATACTAAAATGAGGCATCAGTTTACATTCATCTACAAGCTAAAAAAGAACAGTATTGTAATAAAACACATTAAAAATCATTAAAAGTCAAAATAGGTTTGATGTTTACATAGAAAATCTTGCGGCTCTATATTGTCTTTCAGAAACTCATCCACGGTGTAATAAGCCTTCAAATCAGTAGCCATTTCAAATGTCTTTTAAAAATTTTACGTTTTCGTTTCTGATATTTACAGGGATCTTGTTGTAGATTTTTATTATTGATGAATGAACATTCTTTTGTATATAAGACAGGTTACACTTCATGTCTTTAAGATTTTCTTTATATCGGGTGTAGTGGTTATGAGCTCTTTCACAGTCCTTCAATAAACTCTTATTTTCCCTAACAAAGATGACTGCTTCATATATATAAGTACAGACAAGGGTAAGAATTTTTGATTTAATAAATTTTGGTTTGCAAGTTTCAACAGATTTTAAGCTGAAAATACTCCTTATGCACCTTTTTTGAAGCAAAAAGATTCTGTTGCCTCCGCCCCCCTCGCCCAGAAAATGATGCCATATCTCAACCGTGAATGTACATATGCATGATATGCCATAATAGCAGTATCGGTGTTTATGTTTAACGAGAGAACTTTTAGTGCATAACAGTACCCTGCAATCTTACCAGCCAAAGCGTCGGTGTGATGTCTCCAGTCCAATCTATGATCCACCTCAATTCCCAAAAATGTAGCTGAAACAACTGTTTTTAGTGATTTTTCTCCGTTTTGAAAAATAGTTTCTGTTGGGTTCATTTGGTAGTTAAATTTAATTATTTTTGTTTTTTCAACATTCAACAGGAGATTGTTTGTGGAGAACCAACTCTCGAGGGCACTTAGTGCACCCAGGATTTTCTCAGACTCAGACTCATCTTTCTCGAGTGAGAAATTAACTGATGTGTCATCGGCAAATTGAATGGTGTTTGGTACTACCGAAGATAATTCATTTGTGTAGATGATATAAATAGAGGTCCCAGGACAGAGCCCTGTGGAACTCCTCTCAGTACAGTTTCAGGTTTAGAGAACAAAAGAGTTCCATTTGTTGCCTTTGAGATAACAATTTGTTACGATCTTTGAGATATGACCCAATCAACCTATTTGCAATGCCTCTAATACCATATTTCTAATTTTAATAAGAGCTCTATGATCCACACTGTCGAAAGCTTTTGATAAATCCAGATACATAGCAATAGTGGATTTTCCAGAGTTTAATGACTCGAGTATTTTAGTAAGAGCCTGAAAGATTGCTCTAATAGTGGATTTTTTGTGTTGAAACGCATTCTGGGTATCTGAAAGCAAGCTCTCTTTTTCCATAAACAAGATCATCCGTTCGTTGATTACCTTTTCAAAAATTTTACTAAAATTACTTAAGAGAGCTATTGGTCTGTAATTTTTTACAAGATTTTTTTTCACCTTTTTTATAAATTGGTTTTATAAGTGCAGTTTTTAATTGTGTCGGGAAGGAACCGGTGCTAAGCATTTGGCTTGCAATGTGAGCTAAGGGAAGTGCAATTTCGTCTGACACACACTTATTATTATTATTATTAAATGCTTCCTTATTCGTAAGATCGTGAAGTCGGAACCAAATTCGTGTAATCTTACGAATAATCGTGAGTTCTGGCAGCAGTGACTAGAGTGTATGTGTGTTGTCGCAGTCCGCCCGAGATATTCCCCTTTTCTTTTTGGGTCGGTAGAAAGGGAATCGGAAACTCCACGTTTTCTGTCTGTGTTTATTTCGCTCAAGCATTTGGCTATTAAATTAACATGTACTTTTTCGCAGAAAATATCTGCACCAAGAAATTGGTTTGCCCGCGGTATATACTAAGTTTTTTTTTTTTTATCTTGGGACAGTCCACAAGGGTGTTGCCTAATACTAACGTACCGTGGGTGCTTGGGTGGTGAGAGGGAGTTTGTTCACACGGGACTTTTTTGGAGATTGGGAGGAGAAGGAAAAGCTTCTGGGGCGGGAGGTTCCACAGTCTTGACACTCTGGGGAAAAGGAAGAAGAAAGCGGGAAGTTGGGCCCTCTAACTGAACTGTAAAAGGATGCATATAAGTTGCACTACGGGTTGCTCGTTGGAGCTGCCAGAAAGGGTTATACTGGCCAACTCCTCGCAAACGTAAAACCTATAGAAGAGCGACAGATCCCCACAGCTCGACGGTGGGCAAGAGGAGGAAGCCCCGTGAGCGTTGGATCATTAATAAGACGAACGGCTCTTCTTTGAATGGAGTAAAACTCAAAAAGTGACATATAAAATGCAACACCAAGAGAAGAAAACGCTTTATAGGTCTACTGATAAATTATTCAAAGTGATTAAAAATTTTAAAATTTGAAATTTCGCAAAATAGCTGAGATATCCCCCCCCTAGTCAATGTTTAAGCTCCTCTGTTCGGTACACATTTGTTAAGTCGTCGCAATATTGTTTGGATTAGGTGATTGATGTCTTCTTGGTGTTTTGTATCCCAGTCCATCTAAATTTGGTTTCATAGAGCCTTCAATATTTGTGGAAGGTGCGGTGAATTTTGCAACCTTCTTTCCATCATATCCCATATATGTTCGATAGGGGAAATGTCTGGAGATCAAGGAGGCCACTGAGGCAAATTTATACCGTAAGCTTCTAAAAAGTCTAAACTAACTTGTGTGCACAAACAAAATCTGGACTCATTGCTGAATACGATTGAGTTCCATTCCATATTCCATTCAAGTTTCTCCCTACTCCATACAAATCGTTGCCGACGATACTGTGGAATCAGAGGTAGTACCAGATGGGGATGGTATGAAAACAGTCCAAAACCCCTGAAAGTCATCAAAAGGGGTTTTTCCAAATAACGATCCTGTAGCT
>JAHBCN010009628.1:0-34529 GCA_019359885.1 Listronotus oregonensis
AAAAAAAAGTATGTAGTTTTAAAAAAATGAACCCACGTTGCAAAAAAAATATCCTGAAAAAGTTATTCACGAAAAAACCCCCCCTACCCTTGAAAAAACCCCCCTTTCCGATTTTCCAAATAATTTTTCAGTATCACCATTTGATTTGGGAGTCAAAATTTATGGCAGAGGTTTTTTTTTTCGAAATCTTATCTCGTTTTTTAAGCCTAAAATTTTTTCAATAAAACCGTTTTTTAAATTCACCCTTTCGGTCCCTAACCCCCTTAATATGCATTTTCCGCCCTATACTTATAGGAATTTTTTTTACTATTTTTAGGAGTACTATCAACCCCCCAATTTTTTTTTACCAATTATTTTTTTAATTATTTTATATATATATATATATATATATATATATATATATATATATATATATATATATATATATATATATATATATATATATATATATATATATATATATATATATATATATATATATATATATATATATATATATATATATATATATATATATATATATATATATATATAAAAAAAAAAAAAAAACGTTAAAATTGCCTACCTTAGTACAGAAATATTTTTTATTAAAATTGAAAACCATTAAAAAATAATCACTTTCACAATTGTTATCCAGGTCTTTTATTAAAATTTGCAAACTTTTAAAAATTTATTTACAATATTGTCCAGTAATGTTAAAATAATGGTATTACCAGCAATTGTTAAGACATGTATAGTGGATGAAAATAAGACCAGAAATCAGAAAAAAAACATTTTTTTTGATGGCAACCAAATTGGTACCATAAATCTTTGAACCCAAACCTTTTTTCGGTTTTTGGGTATCTTTTTTTTTTTTGATCCCTTTAATAATAATTGTATATATGTATATATGAAATGAAAAAAAAGACACTAGACACAAGAACAAAATGTAAAAAAGGGAAAAAATTTTTTACTTTCCTGCTAAATTCAACATGCTTAGTGTATCTCGCAACTAATTTTTTTTGTCTGAGGAGTCAAAAATTTTTGCTCCTCGTTTTTTATTTCCTTTTTTTATTTTAAACGGTTTCTTTTTTTGGTATAAGAGTATATAAGTTTTCATATAATTTTCCATTAATTATTAGGAAAAAAAACTATAATATTGACCCTTTTCCATCAGCATCAATGATAATAAACTGAACTTGCTGTGCACAAGCCGAGACTGTAAAAAGTAGTAGAATTATTTGTAGAATACGACCGATCCAAATATAAACACGTCTTTTAGATGAGTTTTCCGTCCACTCTGTACTACATATTCCCAAAATTTTAGTTAGTGGCATAATTATTTCAAAAATTGTTTTCTTCTTTTTTAAATTTTTCATTTTTTTTTTTTTTTGCTTGCTTTTAGCTTTGTAGAGATGTAATTACAATTAAATTTTTTAACTTTTTACCGAAAAAAAAAAACAAAAAATAATTGTTTTGTATTTTTTATCTTTTTTTTCGCTTTATAGAGATATAAGTTCCGTTAAAATCTCTTAACTTCGGCCGAGAAAAAACTAATAAATCATTCCTTTGTCACAGTCTATATAAGTCATCCAGTGCGCAGACTAGAGTCTTAATAGATATAAAAAAATATTTTTTAAAGTACCATTTATACCACTAAAAATTTTTTTTTCCGGATAAATTTGGGTTGGTTGGGCAGTTTATATAAAATATAAGTTTAGAAACCCTGGGGGGAGTTTTTTAATGCTTTTTTGGAAAAAAAAAAACAAAAACCGTTTTAAAATTGAGAACTTAAATAAAAAGATTAAAACTGATAAAAACCGAAAAAAAAAATTTTTTTAAAAAATTGGAATTTTTTTTTAAAATGATAGATTTGCATTAAAAAAAGGGATTTTTAACTTACCCCCTTCCCTTTAAAATCTATATTATGGGATGGGCGCTTTTATTTTTTTAAAGGGGTTTAAAAATACCCTTTAGAAAAAACCCATAAAATTATACATTAAACCTTAAGTCAAAATTGGGGGGCACAAGTAAAAATGGGGAAAACCTAAAAAATGACAAAAATCATAATCTAGTCTTTTTTTTTGTATGATATTATCATCTTGTGTTTTCTGGTTTCTCTCAAAATATCCATCCGTAATTTACAAATACATTGATTTACTACTTATTGTGTCTTATTTAATCTCACATTAATAACATTTTGTCTTTGACAAAAACAAGAAATCGGAATTTACCGAGAAACCGGCTACCACAGAATGTTTGGACTTACAACTATATAAACTATAAGGGATACTACATATACAGGTGTTTCAAAAACATGGACCATCGCTCGTGGGGTAATTCTTTATAAAAATAATAAAAAGTCTTTTGCACATGGGTCGAAAACCCTGGTTTCCGAAATACAGGGAGTTAAAGTTTTATTTTTTTTTTCAATTTTTTCAAATGACTTAAACACCACCAACCGATTTAATAAAACTTGAAACTTAAAAGTGTATTAATAAAGTGCATAGTTTTAATAAAAATCACGCTCCATATCCGGGGTAACTTAAAAAAATGTATTTAGAGAAAGAATATGTGCGCCACTGACTTTTGCCAATTTTGATGCACCAGTTATGAAGCTTATTACATAAGCCACAAAAGTTACCTTTTGGTATTTTTTCGTTTAGGGTTTCCCTTAGCAAATATGGTTAATTTTATAAAAATGTGCAAAGTACCCATTCGTCGGCGTAATGAAAAAATTAATCGTAGAAACACCATAATTATTTAAAACTCTTGTTTTTGTACAATACACAATTGACTTAAAGCTAAAGAAAATGTTGAAAGTGACCACCATTAGCGTTGTTACAAGCATTTAACCTTCTCCAAAGATCTTACTCTTCGAAATATTGTGATCTTGTCTAATGATGACAAATGCATTTTCTATTTTTCCAATAATTCTTCTCTGTATTTAATGGTTTTTTATAAACTATTTTTTTTAAATGACCCCACAAATAAAAATTTAGGGGATTCAGGCCCGAGATCGGGTGGCCATGGCACCGGTCCACGACCAATCCATCGGTGACCGTATGTGTCAGCTAAATATGTTCTTACAACGCTGAAAAATGTGGGGCGCATCATGCTGGAACCACATTGTACCATTTCTCACAAAAGTGGTAGAAACCCGGCAAATCATTTTGAAAAAAATTTAAATATGATTCCGTCAAGACGATTCGGTAGAACAACAGGACCAATTATGTGATTTCCAATAACACCAGCCCAAATATTGGGAAAATTGATACTGCGAATTTGTACTCGTAGAGAGGAGGTTTTCATTGGCCCATGTATGTAAATTAAAAAATTTTTACTATACCTTTTCGCGTAAATGACGCCAATCAGTGAATAGTCCCGTTTAAAAAAATGATGGTCGTGTCTCAGTTTTTTTAAAGAACCATTCCCCTTTAATTGAAATTTTAGGCAGAAGTTCCTGGACACGTGTAAAATGATAGGGATATAAACTTTGCTTTCAGAGTTCTGTGAACTGATGATGCCGAAATATTTCCCAGTTCATTGGCAACAATTCTCGTACTTGTACTAGGATCACGTTCAACTCTATTTAATATTGCCAGAACGCTTTTAAAGGTTTTAAAGAACCAGTTTCTCTTAAATGACTTACAATACGGGGAAAAATATTTTTCCCGGGAATTTTTTTTGGGGATAAGTTTCATAAACTCGCACAGTTGTCTAGCATTTTGATTTGTTTGTCCAAAAATTAAAAAATATCAGTCAATTCCGAAGATGCACTCTGAACGTTAACTTCTGGACTCCCAATCTCGGGTTTGGGGAAATCATTTATCTTTTATCTTAAAATTTTTTTCAAAAAAAAAATTTTTTTAAAGTACAGATCGTAACACATCTTGTATAGGTCCCGAAAAAAAATAATTTTTCCTTTACCATTAATGTTGACCTAAATGGTTTTTGTTTTAGTTTTATGATATTGATTTTAAAATTTTCCCAAAATTTTTTTTTATTTATTTAAAAATTTTTTTCCCTAGTTCCGGGTAAATTCTTTGTGAAAAAATTTTTAATTTTTTTTTAAAAGGGGGTTTTTGGGGGGGTTTTCTTTCTTCCGGGGTTTTTTGGGGGCATTAAAATTCCCCCTTCCCCCCCCTCGGGCACATTACCCCGCCCCAGGGGTTTTATCTTCCGTACATACGTAAAAAAAATAATATCTTTTTTTTTAAACAATCTTTAAAATACTGAATTTAAATAATTTATTTTCAAAAAAAAAATTTACAAAAATTCCAAAAAAACTACCAACTTTTATTTTTTTTTGGGGAATCCAAAGGCCCAATTACCATCTTTTATATTTACAACTTTAAAAAACAATTTTTCCTTAAAAAATTTTCCCCCATTTTTTAACCTCAAAAGGGGGGAAAATTTAAAAAAGTTAAGAAAATCATTTTTAAATCGTAAACCCCTAGCCCCAAAAAACCAATATTTATACTTTAGGAAAAATTTTCCAAAAAAAAAAGACCGGGTTGAAAAAAAAAAAAGGGCCTATTTAATTTTTAAGGTTTTAAAAAATCCTTTTTATCAAGGGTTTCCATTTAAAAATTTTTGCACTTTTCCAAATTTTTTTTTCCTCAGTTTTTTTTGGGGTTTTTTCCCGATTAGAGCCCAAAAAGAAAAATTGGCGGGCGTAAACCTTCCTCTTTTATTTTAAAGGGTTTTTTAAAAAAACCCCGGGAAAAGATTGGGGGATTCCGGACCCCAAATGGATATGAAATTTTAAATTTTTAAAAAATTTTAGCAACGTTGCCAAAGTAAAAATTTTTCCCCCAAATTTGAAAAATTAAAATTTTAAAAAGAAAATTAACCCTAATTTTTAAAATTTTTTCCAAATTCGGTGCTTAATTAAAATTCTTATTTAAAAAAATTTTTTAAATTATTGTTTTTATTTTTTTAAATTTTGAAAAAGGGCTAAACTTTTTCAATTCTGAAGGAAAAGATGGTTTAAATTTTTTCCAAAATTTTTCCTGACCTTTTTTTGCGAATTAAGGGCTAATTGTGGGGTTCTTTCTTGGGGTTTTCTTCGATTTTAAAAAGAACATTTCCTTATTTTTTTATTTGCGTTTTGGTCTTTCGACCCGGGTTTTTTTTTCCTCCCCGGTCTAAAGGGAAATTTTTTATTCCTGCGGGCAATAGTTTTTTTTAACTTTTTTCCCGGGATAAACCCTTTTTTAAAAAAATTGAAAAAACTTTTTTGAAAAGATCTTTGTTTTTTCCCCATTTTTTTTCGAAAAATAAAATTTCGATTCGCCGCTTTTCGGAAAAGTACAAACCCCCCTAATAATCCCCAATTTTTTGCTACTTTTTTGTAAAAATTTTCAATTATTGTTTCAATATAATTGTTTTGGAATATCTTTTGGTTTTCCCTGACATGACAAACAAATAAATAGCACCCCTGTCTCATTAATAATTTTGAAAGGCAAATCACACCCTTCTTGATTTTTTTAAAAAAAAAAACCAACTCATTTCTTACTAAGTTCAAGGGGAAAGGAGTAAAAAATTTTATCTCACCACATCAATCTAAGGTAATTATTGAAAAAATTATGGTAATTTTTACAATAAAATGCTGGATCTTGTTTTTTTTCCTAAAAATGCAGGTTTGTCATCTCAAAATCAGCAAAAAAAAATCGGTAACTTAATATCATACTCCCTTAACAAGAGCAATGGGTGCACTAATAAAATTTTTTTTTTTAAAAATTTCCCCCGGGAAGGTAAAAAAACCTTTACAACGTTGAAATAATTATTTTTTTTTTTGGCATGTCCCGTTACCCCCCCACTAATTTTAAAGAAACTTTGGTTGGACTTTTTTTTCCAAATTTTTTTTGAAAAAAGCGAGGGCCATATCCCCGAAATTTTTGGGTTTTAAAAAAAAACAATAAATCAGGTCATAATAAGATTAATAGGGGCAATCGTTTAAAAAAAAATAAAAATTGGGGTATTCCTTTTAAAAAATTTGAAAATTTCCTCACTTACAAAAAAAACTATAGATTTGGTAACGTTGCTAGTAAAATTTTTTTGAATTTATCAAATCCAGTTCCCCCCCTTCGTAAAAAATTTGGGTTCAATTTATTTTGGATTTTCTGAGAAAATTGACCGTTCGGTTTTTTTCTACTAACCCTGTATACAAGGTGTTTCTTAAATATTGCAAAAATTTTACAGTTTAATTTTCCCTTTTTTAAAAAAATTGTCCTACAACATTTCTTTATAAAATAAACTCTTATGGGAGTCCAAAAATTAAATAATAACACCCATACTTAAATTGGATATTTGCAAGTTTTGGGCCAGCAATTATTTAAACTTTATTATTGTTTTGTGATGTGCCTCAAGTTGTTGTGCACTAAAATGCGTCATTATTATTATTTTTTTTTTCGGGCTTTAGATAAGTGCCTTAGTTAACATAAAAACAGTGAATTTTCTCAAGGAATAATATGGTGGGCTACTTTTAAAAGTGCATTGTACCTGATTGCAAAAAGATATACTTTTACTAACTGGGACATAGAACTTTTGTTGTTAACAGATTAAAACTAGTTTTAAAATAAATACTTTAAAACAAAGTTTTTTAAACATACGCGGATTCCTTTATTGTAAAATTTTGTTGAATTTTTTCAAAGGAATCTTTATACAATAGGTCTGGGTCGGTCCAAGTCCCGGGCTATAAAGGCTGGTGAGGCAGTACTAAAACTTTTATTGAAGCTAAGTTTAAAAAAAAAGAAATTAATTAATAAGTCATTACACAAAAATAATCAGAAAACAATAGCGGATCGAAAAATGCAATAATATATAGGGTGTCTTATTTAAAATATTAAAATTACTATTATTTTTTAGTATAAGCGAAGCTAAAATATTTTAACAACGATCGCGTTGTTTAAAATATTTTAGATTAAACGGGAGCCATTTACGCTTGGAATAAATTTTCAAAAATCTATTTCCGTTTTTTTCATAAACGTCGGGTAGCATCAATAGCTTAGACACATATATATATATATATATATATATATATATATATATATATATATATATATATATATATATATATATATATATATATATATATATATATATATATATATATATATATATATATATATATATATATATATATATATATATATAAATATATATATATATATATATATATATATATATATATATATATATATATATATATATATATATATATATATATAAAAGACAAATATAATATAATAAAAATATTTAAATAAACAGGGGTCTGATTGAGAAAAACACAAGTTTTGTTTAGTCTTTAAATACCACCACTGCATTACTGGATTTAACGTTAAGCCTACAATAATTTTATACAAAGGGGCCACGAGACTTTTAAACGTATCTTTCGTTTGCAGTAAAAAAATAATGCTATTGCTTGCGCCTGTAACCCACTCATCTCTAATACCCTTTTAAAAATATTACGAAATCTGGTTTTCTATAACAAAATATAAAAAATTAATATAGGCTTTAAAATCAATGCCTATTAATTAAAAATATATTGTTCATATACATATAAAATTTTAGAAAATTAACAATTTTATAAATAAATTTAATGACTTGGTCATACTATTATAACATATGTATATTCTTCAACATAATGTTATAAAAAATATAAACACATTTGCTGCAAAATACACTAAGCTTAAAAAAGTTAAGGGCAAAAATGTTCTTTCTGTGCAATATACGACGTATGTATTAGAAGATTTTTAGTTTTTGCTTTTTTATACATTAATCTTTCTTAAGAATAAAAAAACATTTAAACCAAATAGCGGATGAACT
Organism: Listronotus oregonensis; assembly: GCA_019359885.1. NCBI lineage: Eukaryota > Metazoa > Arthropoda > Insecta > Coleoptera > Curculionidae > Listronotus > Listronotus oregonensis. The sequence goes on from JAHBCN010009628.1 coordinate 7,813, forward strand.
TTGTGATCCGTTATTTGTTGGCACTAATAAAGTGCATAGTTTGGCAAACCTATTTTTACAAAACTTTTATTCACTAAATTTACTTGCCTAATAGATTAGCAGTATTATTCAAAGTTTTAGCATCATTTATATTTATGTTCCAGCTCTCATTTAGGCTTATTAATCGCTTAGCAACTGTATTTAAAATATCTAAATATCTATTAATTGAATAGATTAGATTAGATTAATTTGAGCGAGATGGCAAAAAAATTACCTCCACCACGCAACCTTACCACTAGACACCAGAGTCTTGACACTGGCCACTCCATATATCTTACCGATTTTGGCCCTAAACCTATAAACCTAAACATAGTGCTTCGCAGTGGCACCAAAATTTACGGCTGTTCTTCCCGCCAGAACCTACACAGGCTATCCTCCAAGGCTATTCTTTCCAGTTTCTTGTAAAGTTTGCAATGCCCTGTTAGTTGACTTACCGTTATCCTTACGACCTTACGGCTGTGACTGAGTAGGTCAAGGAATTGGGGTGCCTGTCGTTGTCTGGTGTTTGTACCCACCAGCTTTAAAAACTCTCTGTCACCAACTCTTGTCTTTAAAGGGGCCTGCCGAATTCCACAGAATGCTCAGCCTATAAATTCCATGGCTATGGCTGGCCATTTCGTAGGTGAAGAGGGCTTTCTCGCCTGAGGCGGTACCACCTCACTTGCCCTTTAAAGGACTCGTGAAGTCTTAGTACGTTTCGAGTTCGGGCGTAAAGTCAGTTTTCTTTTTTTCCCCCTCCTTCTTTCTCTTTTAGTTTTCCTCTTCCTCTTCTTTCTTTTTTTTTTCTTTCTCTTTTTTCCACTCTCCCAAATTTGGGAAAAATAATGATGATGGCCACGAAAAAAATTTCCCCGGAGGAAAAAATACCCTCATTGGTTCCCCGGGGGGGGTACATTTGGGAGCCACCATCGAAAAGTCTGATATCTTTAAATATATGTGGGCTTAACTCTAACGTGAACTCTGTTCACCATTATCTCAAACCCCACATACTTTTTCTTACCGAAACCCAAAAAGTCCCAAAACAGCAACCAACCACCTCCTTTTCCCAGGTTATGAACTCTTTCATCTTTCGACCCATGGCGGCTTTTTGTGCTTACGTTCGCAACGACCTGGCTTGTGTTAGGGTTTCTAACCTCGAATCGGGTGGGCCCCTGATATTCTTTGGCAAACTTCTAGATCTTCTCTAATTTCATCTGCTGTATTTTCGGTCCCCGTCTGACAATTCCTCAACGAGTTCTTTGATTTCTTTCAATAAAGATCGAAATTTTTTATTTCCCAGTTTCCATTGGCTGAAGTAATCGTTCTCAGGATTTTAAAAGTTCATAATAAGGATTGTAGACTCCACAAAACTGATACACAAGGCAGAGCAGCGAAAAAATTTTGCAATCAGCAACTCACTCCAAAACTAATTATGGAAACTACTTTCAAAGGGGTTTCCCCCCCCAATTCTAACCCCTAGATCTCTTTCTTACTTCCACCCAAAAATCTATCAAGCATCAGTAACTGCTCCCTTGGTCTCGACCATGGTTTTTTCACCGTATCATACTCCTCATTTTGGGGGCCCCAAATGAAAGCATGCGCCACGAACCATCTGGCACTACCCAAATTTGCCCTGGGATGGCCCAGATTTTCTTTGCCGTACCACCTGTTTTTCTACTCCATCCTTCAATATGTAAACAAATTACCGAAACAATTAATGCATTGAGAACTATATTCCCCCACTAAAAAAAAACCCCATAACTTCAAATCACAAACCGTGGTTTTCTAAATCCCGGAAACCAGATTTTTTTTAAAAAAACAAACACACAAAAGTTTTTTTAAAAAACCCCCGTCCCGAAAATCGACAGGCTAGCATCAAAAAAAAGAAATCAGTATAATCAGACCATCTCCCGATGCAAAAGACCGTTTAACAATCGAATAAAAGATAAGTTTCTCTTCTCCCAAAAGGCAGTAAAGCTTTTTTGGGCATTTGCCAAAAAATTAGTCAGAACTTTGCACAAATTCTTTTCCACCCCCAATCTCGAGGAAAGATTGTCTCTACCTCAAAAAGGGAAAAACCGAACTATTTGCCAAACAATTTGCTGCCAATTCTACCCCTTGATCCTCTAATCTTCCTCTTCCAAAGTTGTCCCTGTTTCTCATAAAAATGTCCCATAATTTTTAGTCAAACAGATCAAGCGTATTCTTTCTTCTCTTATCTAAAATCTTTATTTTGGGGTGGATGCATACCAGCAATCGTCTTAAAAATGTGCTCCAAAACTTGCACCATCTTAACTCCCTCTTTCGAATCTCTTACGACACGGCATTTTCCCAGAGTTGAAAAAATACTGTGCAACCTGTCCCCCAAAAAAAAGGGTCAAAGTCTCCCTTCTAACTATGAAACCCATATCCTCAGTTGTTTGCAAGGTAATGGAAAAATTCATTAATTCCCCCAAAACTTAAAGTATTCTGGAAAAACATAAGATCCTACATGATAGACAATGGATTCCGTCACAGTGAAACCACAGCTGATCTTCTTTCCCCCCCCTTTGGGGTTTTACAAACTGAAAAAAAGTCCCTTGGTTTCTTGGTGAATCGATCGTTGCTCTTGACATATCAAGCTTTTCAATCAGGTCTGGCATGATGGCTTCTTAACAAACTTCCTTCTTGGTCTTCCCCCCTAAGCTTTGCTCTTGGCTTTCATTTCCTTTCTAATCGACCATATCAGTTAGTGGGAATTCCCCTTCCTCCAGCTTCTCCAAAAAATCGGGTGTCCCGGGCTCAGTCTGGCACCCACGCTGTTTCTTCTACACATTAACGATCCCTTTTCTCTTCCACAATCAATCCCATTATAGTTTGCTGACGATAGTACTCTCCCCTCTAGTATTCAATTTCTTAAGCCACCGTTAATTCTGATTTTGAAAACAAGCGCAGGTCAGCCGAATTCTTTCAAACCTCAAACTTATCTTGGATTGGGGCGCCAAAAATCGTTCAGTTTAAATCAAACACAGTCATGTTCCTGTCGCGAAAAAAGTCTGCGAATGCTCATCCTTCCCTTGAGGGCCAGTTCCAGACAAAGGGGTCTTACTGTCGGCGTTCCCCGAGAATAACCTCAACTGCCAACCTTTTTTTTCATGCCGGCAGCTTAAAAAGATTGGATTCCTCTTTCGAGCCAGAAAATATTTCTCTTCTTCCATTGTACACTCTTTATTTTATCCCAAATCAGCTCTTTGGAAAATTTCCCCATGTCTGGGAATGGCGTCCCTAAAACCCTTTTAAAGCCTTCTGGACCATTCAAAAAGAGCTGTTCGTCTTATTAATGTCCTTTCACAAAGGTTTCCCTTTTCTTCTTGAAGTCGACTGTGGGGAATCTCTTCAGGTATTTTCACGGCCTCTGCTCGGAGGTGGCCAGTATTTTTTCCTTCTCTGGCAGCTCCAACAGGCACGAGCCCCCAATTTTTTAACCCCATCCTTTTACAGTTCAGTTAGAGGCCCCGAATTTCCCCCGCTTTCTTCGTTCCTTTATTCCTAGAGTGTAAAAGGCTATGGAACCTGCCTGAATTTTTCCCTTCCTCCTCCAATCTTCAAAAAATTTAAGCCCCCGTTTGAACAAACTCCCTCTCACCACACTAAAAGACCCCACGGTACGGGGGGTACTTGGCATAAACCTTCGTGGTTTTCCCAAGATAAAAAAAAGGCTGATCCTCTTTTGGCTAGATCGTCGCCTCTTTGTTACCGGGGGTGGCCCTCTGGCCTGGTACCAAGACTCCGTAAGTTTGTTTCCAAAACCGATTTTTTTCCCAGGGCCTGTATAAGTCCCCACTAGTTTGGAATTAACTTTTGGAGAATTTGAGGGCCCTTCGGGGCCCCGTTTGGCTGTCTAAGTAAATACGATATGTTTTTCCTTTACTCCCTTTTTTTTTTAATCAGCACGGCACAATGCATTATTGCTGTGATTTCCGCTTGAAAATTTTGGGGCTGACCAAAACTTTAAAGGGTTTTCTTTTTTTTTAGGCTTGTCTCCAAGAATTTCCAGCTTCTACTCCCCTTTTTGGGTCTTGGAGCCATCTGTATACCGATAAAGATCGGCTTTGAATTTGGAAAAAGGGCCTTCTTTCCAGTCATCCCTATTTTAAGGGAAAAACGAAAAAAGGGCTGTTAAAGATGAAACGAGGGGTTGACTTGTCCGAGGGCATCTGAAACAATGAGCTGACCTCTTGGTCTTTCTCTATTACCCATTTTGAGGTCCTTTGATGTTCTATAATTGGACTTTGACCTCGTTTGAGTCTATAGAGTACCGCCTTTACTTCTCCTGTATGTAAATGTGGAGTGGCGGCAGGTTTCACAGCACTTCCAGAGCTGCGGTTAGGGTTGTTCTATTAGCTCCCGTGATGCATACGCATGCTAGCCTTTGCGCACTTTGAAGTTGGTTGGTTGCTACGGTCTGCGTGACCCTTGCCCCTCAGGCAACTAAGCCGTAGGTTATCATGGGTCTTATTACCATTTATACAACCACAGATTTATCTTTGGGTTAAGTCCCCAGATTTTTCCACAAAGCCTGCGATATCTCCCGAGTGCGATTTTGGCATTCTGAAAAACTTTGTTGAGGTGTGGTCCCCAGTTCATCTTTTGGTCAAAAATGACTCCTAGATACTTGACCTCTTTTGAGAAGGGGATTTTCACTCCATTGAGCTTTGGACATCTGAAAGCCCTTAGTGCTCTTTTCTTTGTGAAGGGAACGATAACGGTCTTTTGTGGATTAACCGACAGGCCTTCTTCCATGCACCATTCGTCTACGATGTTCAGTGCGTTTTGCGTTCTTTCTGAAGCAAAGTCCAATTGAATAACTAACAGAGAGCTTCTCAGTTAAAAAAAAGTTCCCAAAATTGCCAAAATATTTTAAAGGAAACTTTAAATTATTGTTAAATTTACTTATCCTACTTTTCCCAGATACGAAAAATACACGTCAGTTTCCATTAATAATGGAGTCCTTAGCATTATACACCTATTAAGTTAAAAGTAAAATCTTTTTTTGTTAATATATGTTGGAATAAATGGTTTTCCTCTCTTTAATTATAAGGTTTATATTTTATGCTACATGCATTATTGAAAATATAGCAGCAGATCAAAGATTAATTTCTAGTAGTAATTGATACTTTATAAATACCGCAAAACAATAATTTCAAGTAAATTATTTGTATTTTATACTTAATAACTTTAAGGACAAAATCATTATAAATAAGACAAAGAAACAATAATTGTTTCAAATCCATTTTGATTACGTTAAAATACTAATTATTAATTGACAAAAAATATTTGTTTATTTGACATAATTTTAGTTATAAAATTTAGCAGCATACCTATTTACTTACCTTTGTTCAGCAGAACACATTTTTAAAAAGTTGCAATCCAAAATCCAAATAAAATTATAGAACAATAATCATTAATTAAAACAAACCAAAAATCATAACCTCACATTTGTGCATTTTGTTGAGTTGGCATTACTGAATTCACGTCAAAATTCACTGAAAATTAGAACACGTTCCAATTCGTAAAGAGGTTCACGAAGTTCTTCTTCAATTAATTTGACATCACTTTTGGTTTAACATTTATCAAGTTACTTCAAAAAGCGACTTCATGAATAAATTCACGAAGAAATTGTTGATGTAATATCCGCTTAACAAAAAGGATTAAATTACCATCTGCGCGGACCCATCGTTGTGGGCACTGTGGGCCTGCCCACAACCCTAATTCACTAGTTGTAACCGGTAAAGTCTCACTTTCACGGCCTATTGAGATGGATAGGCTGATGATAAAACGGATTTCATAGAAGTATTACGATCGAAACGCCAAAACGCTGAGTCTGTATTTAAGCAATTATTTGCAGAGGCGACAGAGCAACAAAACAGTGGGATTACATTAAAATCCCCACAGATTATCTATGAAAGTATAGTAAATACGAAGTCAATCCGAACAGCTAAATAAAAGACTCACATACCGGGACTGCTCAATTTACCAAAAAATCCCCAATAAAAATGACCCAACTGGACCCAACTTTATGATGGTTAGACCCCATATGAATATTTTCTCGCATGCACAGCCGCTTCTAGTCGGTCAAATAATGTTTCATGACCAAAAATAAAATATATCAAAAAATGTCTGGCAGCTGTATGCACCTGTATTTGCATTGTCGGCTAAATTTATCAGTGCTAGGCTTGTGATGACTTGTCGATCAAAATATAAGGAATTGAAATTGGTTTATTCTTCGTTCTTTTGAATTTTAGCGAGTGTCTAAGAGTGTCGTATTTTCTAAATTGTTTTGTTATTGTTAGCGTGGTTATTTCTGTTGTTATTTGTTATCATTGTTAATATTTGTTGTTTTACTGTTGTCATTTAAATTTTTATCAAGATGGCGTTGTGGAGACCTTTTGATGTTTCTGATAATGAAACGGACAATGTAAACCGATTTCCTGACGGAGCCGTCGGAATTTTTAAATAAGTACTTACATGTTCAAGCACAGAAACTTATTTTAAATATTTACACTTGCTTAAAAAGTGAAAATCGTGGAGCATCACAAAACGAAATTTTAAAAGGATTTGTGAGCTCACTAAACTTGCTCGTACTACAATTTACACAGTTATTAGAGAAGGAGATACCATCGACCATTCCGTAAAGCGAAAAAGAGCTAACCAGAAGCTTAAAAAAGTTGATAATGGCGACAAAGAAGTTATACGAATACGAATAGTTTATCAATTTTACGAAGAAAACAAAGTCCCCACACTGGAAATGATTCAGGATAAGTTTCGGGATTATCCAGATTATGAGTATAAATATTTGGACACCTTGCGTAATATTTTGCTAGATTGCGGCTTCAAGAACAAAAAATTAAACCAAAGGATGGTTATAATGGAATCGTCTCGTATCGTAGCATGGCGCAAGAATATTTACGTAAAATTAAGGAATATCGCCAATCAAAAAGGGAGATAGTGTACCTGGACGAAATTTCGTTCGACACACATGATCTTGTTAAATATGGTTGGGTGGATAATAGTAATAAGTGTACACTAAAGGGGCCCTGTTCTTGAGGAAAACGAGTAATTATATTACACGCAGGCAGCAATAAAGGTTTTGTTCCTAACGCTTTTTTATTGTCAGCTAAAAATATAAAGAATTCATCGGCTGACTACCATGAAGATATGACCGCCAGTCTATTTGAAAAGTGGTTTATTGAACAGTTGCTGCCAAATCTGTCTCCAAATTCTGTCATTGTTACAAAAAAGGTGTTAACTGAAGCTAAAAAATAAAAACTTTAAAAAGGAATATGTTATCGACAAATTAGGCGAAGCACATGGTCATACTATTTTACGTCTTCCCCCTTATTACTGCGTATTTAATCCCATGGAGATGATTTGGACTGCAGTCAAGAACAAACTAAGGAAATATTATCAAACCCCAACTGACAGTGCTTTCGAACTAGAAAATGTAAGGGCAGTTGTTAATGAAGTAAATGACAGTGGTATATGGATGAAATGTGTTCAGCATGTCATAGTGAAAGAAAATAGATATTGTATTTTACCGGCCATTGACCCCAAATTCTGATTTAAGCTCTGAAAATTCGGATAGTGAATTTTGACTTTGCATCAATTATAGGAAATAAAATTAAATCATAAACGGGTGAGTGTTTTCTTATATATTTCTTATATTATATAATACCTACTAATTAAAGAAATGAGTTCGCGTAACTATAAATAATGAGAATAAATTTTCATTATTTTATGTTCAATGCTGCACGCCCATGCCTTATAAAGAAAATGCCGCCTCTAACCGGCGTTTCAGTTTTTATGCTGTTCAGATTGACTTCGTATAGTCTTTACTTGACCTTTTTCATTTGGGATTTTTTGTACCTATGGACAGGAATTTGCATATCAATATTGTAAAAGTAAAAAAACCGTTTCATATGTACCGCCAATTCATTAGCGATAATGAATATACAGATTTGAATGAATAGCGACTCTGGATAACCAAATGGAAAAGAAAATCTTAAAATAATTTGGTTATCCCAGAGTCGATAGCTACACTCTCGGTCAGCATAGCTACCGCGGGAAGATCGTTTTCAACTCTCCGTAGTATGAAATCTTAGTTGCGCGCCTCAATGGCACAGGAAAGATTATCGGGGCTAGCCACTACCTCCTCCACTCCCAATACCTGGCCGTCCTTTTTAAAAATTTTCCAATCATTAAACTACACAAAATTCATAAATTCCGCAATAATAGACTGATGTCTCATAAAATCGTGGGAAAACGTCTGTCTGTTTTTTATTTTCTTAAACAAAACAATTATTTTTCTTCTAACAAATTCGGCTAATTGTAAAATTACCAATTTAAAGAGAGTATAAAAATAAAAAGAGGGTAGTGGGCTAGCTCTCTTAAATATACATAGAGATGTGCACCTGGATGTCGACGAAATAATTAATATTATTGCGAAAAAGAAGCGGAAGCTCGAATTTGTAATTTAAGCATTTATCTATAGTATGTAGTATAGATAAATGCTTAAATTACAAATTAAAATTGTATATTTAAGAGAAATAGTCCCTATAATCTTTATATTAATCATGAATTTTTAAATTAAGAATTTACCTATACTATACAGGGTGTTCGGAAATGACGATGAAAAACTTGGTATGATTCTACAAAAAAAAATATGAAAAAAAGTTTATATTAACATAGGTCCGGAAATGCTTCCAGAGGGAGCTACTGGCCCGTGAAGATGGTGTCATAAATGTGGTTTTTATTTAATTTATTAGGATCTACTTACAATACAGGAATTAACTTCTACGTATGAGCTAGAGTGATTAAAGGTTACTTTTTGATAATATCAAGTAACCCATATTGCAACCAGTGGCGTGGGAACAAAGGGGTGGTTAGTTGTTTAGGGCCATATTTTTTTGCCAAGGGTATTTTCGCTATCTTTTAAATAAATTATGTTTCTTTGAACATTTTTACGTAAAAAATGTTTCCTTGGTATAAACTCGTATAGTCGACGTTTTCGAGATAAATGGATTAAAACGACGACTACAGTGCGTAAATATATAAACACCCAACTTTTTTTTTATTTTTTTTTAATTTTCAATTTTAAAAATATAAAATTGTTGTAACTTTACATGTCTGTAACTAAGAGTTACTAACTATTAATAAAATTAAAATGCTCTGCCTTATATAAAAAAACTTTTGTGATTATTTTAGCAAGAAATTTTACGATAATAAAATTTTTTAAAAGGGCCCTACTTTTATAAAATTTAAAACAATGAATTTTTGATTAGTCTTAGGCAGTTCAGTGCATAGACAACTTTTTGTTGTGTCACGGGCATTCTTAAAGCAAATCTACCTAATTACTTCCATCTCCAACTTTTGTGATGACGATCATCTGATTATTTTTAAAGCGTCCTTTTTTTTTTTTATTGTTTTATTAATGCTTTCAATATGTTAATTAATTATATTGCAGTTGTCGATAACACTATATAGTTGTCTGCAACTGAAATGTTTTATTATTTAATCATTAAAATGCTTCTGCTACAATATTAAAAAATATCTAATAAAACAGTTTTAAAATGAATATACTTTCATGACTAAGCTATAAAACAACTTAGTCTACAAAACTAAATTGTTTTATAACGCCTTTGTAAGAGTCTTTTGAAGCATATTAATACCGTTATAAAACTTACAAAAATTATTTTTGTATTAGTTGGTCATCTTATAAAATACTTTTTCTATAGTGGTATTTAAAACTATTTTGTTTTTTTGGAGTAAATTGTTGCTCCAGAGCTTGCTATATATTTATTATATAGAGATGCAGTCTGCTATAGATTGGAAACAGGAAAATGATTACATAATTAAATTGTTTTTCTTTAAATATAATTATTGCGGCTACCTACACAATAAAACACATTTGCTATAATATATTTCTTGCATTAAATGTGTGGTTATGTTTCCTTATATTTATGCCTGGGCTTTGTTTTTTATAAAAATATTTATAGCGATTGATAGTGCAAAAGCAGAAATTTAAAATGTCGGGTATAGAATAATGAAAAAAATTATAAAAATTTGATGGTTTTCGTAAAAGATTAAAACTTTGTTATAAAAATATTATAAATAATATCTAATAGTATCAGTGGTATTAGCACTAAAACAAAAAAATTAAAAAAATCTCAGACCATAGGCACATTTTTTTAATTTTTACATTCAGCACTAAGAGCTCTATTTCGGAATGTTAACAAAAGGATCCCAAACATAATTCCGCAAGATCCTAGGACGCTTTAAAAATAATCAGATGATCGTCATCACAAAAGTTGGAGATGAAAGTAATTAGGTAGATTTGCTTTAAGAATGCCCGTGACACAACAAAATGTTGTCTATGCACTGACCTGCCTAAGACTTTTAACTCAAAGAATCTCATTGTTTTAAATTTTATAAAAGTAGCCTTATAATTTAATTATCGTAAAATGATTGCTACTAACACAAAAGTATTTTATAGAAGGCAGCCATTTTGATTGTCCATGTACTAGTTCGTAACTCTAATACAGACATGTAAAGTTACAACAATTATCATATTTTTGTTGTTAACTTAAAAATGTATTATAATTAAAATTATCTGACATAAGTTTGTTTAAAAAATGACTTCAATTCAAAAAGTGGATTTAATAAACAAAAATAGTTTTTTTTAGAAATCATCGGAAAACAGAAAGCGCGCTTAAAATTTGTTGAAAACATGATATATAATTCTTAGTAAAATTTCCTTCGCACTAAAAATTTTAGTCCCCACGGGAGATGCGTGTAAACGAAGATCCATATTACTTATTATTTAATCCAATAAGTATGGCTCCTTCTGTGTATTTTTGCAGATGTTTTTCCTTGTCATAGCAGAGCATTTCGTTTTGATTCAAAAATATTTGTGGCGACTCTAAAAATATATTTAAAAAACCCATTTATTTTATTGCTGCGTTACCGTTCAGCATGTTTTTCTTAAAAAGTCTGTCATAAAAATTCTTAGAAAATAGTTATTTAGTGCTATTAAAAAAGCTTTAATAAAACAGTTCTATAATGTCGTTTCTAAATATTCTTAGGGGTTAACCGAAATGTTTATATAACTATTTTTTTATTATTTTAATAACCATTACAAAATATTGATGGTGACTGAAGTATTTTATAAAATGATGCCAATTTTGCATTTATAAGTGGTGCAAAAACATTATAAAAATGTTTCCGAGAGAAATAATGTTTTATAAAATTTGTGTCGGAAACATTTCTAGGACTTTTATAAAACAACAAATTGCTAGTTGGGCAGGCTATGTAATAAAAATAAGAAGATACTTAAATACTATTTTATAATGTAGTTATTTTTTTACACCCATTGCCAAAAAAAAAACGAATTTACTGGTACCTACTACATCTTTTTATTTTTATTACATAGCCTGTTTACTGTATTTACGCACTTCAGTGGTCCTTTAAAGTACCTTCATCTCGAAAACCGTTGACTATACGAGTTTATACCAAGGGAACCTTTTTTATGTAAAAATGTTTAAAGAAACATAACTTATTTAAAAGATAGCAAAAATAGACTCGGCGAAAAAAAATATGACTCCAAATAACTAACCACCCCTTTGTTCCCACGCCACTGATTGCAATATGGGTCACCTGATATTTTTTGGTGGAAGTTAATTCCTCTATTGTGAGTAGATCCTAATAAATTAAATAAAAACCACTTGTATGACACCATCTTCAAGGCCCAATAGCTCCTTCGGGGCTACCCGGACCATGTTAATATGAATTTTTTTTTATATTTTTTTTGAAAGAATCCCTTTAAATTTTTCTTTCTTATTTCCGACACCCCTTTGGGTATATAAATAAAAAAAATTACAAATTCAAGCTTACGCTTAGGCTTTCAAAAAAAACCTTATACCTACTGAAAATAAATAAATTTTTCTTTCTACAAAGCTGCTCTCCGGATGCTAACTGGAAAGTAGACTTTTTTATTTCCGGTACATTTTTTCTTTGGAAAAATTGCTCAATTGGTGGGTCAAACTCTGTCCGTGGACTTAGACATAGACTTCATACGTGATATGAAGGATTCGGTCAAATTTCTACACCCTTTTATTTTATACTATAATATTATAAGAGAAAAAAAAGATTTGTTTTTTTGGGAGTTTGACAAATATACTTAAAAATTTTAAGAACTACTATTGTGTGTAAACTGACCCAAATGGCCCGGAAAAGGGGTATCAGATGCGTTCAAAAGTGAGATTTTATGCGAAAAAATTTTCCGTGCGCCTGTCTCTAGTCATCTCTTAGGGTCCTAAATCTAGAAGGACAGCAGATCGATTTTTTACAAATTCGTCGCCGGCCATTTCCGTATTTCGCCCAATTGATGACTTAAACAAAATATATTACACGGGTTTAAAAAAAACCATGGTTACTTTTTTTTGAACCAGGAAAACATTGGTTTGTTTAGATGTTTTCTTAATAAAAAATTAAATATTATCCATTGAAAACCCCTTAAAATTTTTCCTCTATTCTTCTGAATGTTCAGCAGGGAAAAGCCAAAATTTTTTTGTACTGGTTCACAGCTGATGAGTTGTAATTAAAATAAAAAAAAATGGCGAATACATTGAAAATGACTTTTGTGGTTATCTAAGTTAACTTTTTTTTCCCCATCTATGTAACACAATCATAATTAAAAATCACTATAATTATTTATTTCGGTTAAAAAAAAAACCCAAAAAAAAAAAAAAATTGCATTAATCTAAAAAATCGGGAAATAAAATTTTAACATTTTTAAAAATTTCCCGGGTATACCTACTAGAGGACTCGGCTTGGGAAAAGATATTTGTGCAAGAAAGAAAAAAATTGGGGTTTTTAACCTTTTTTTCCTCCAACGTGATCATTGGTCGGTGAAAAGAATATATATACCCCCCTCTGCGGTGATTTGTCGGGGTCTGCGTCGATCTATCCCCATGGGTTTGGCCCGGAGACAGGTTTATCCTATGATTCTTTTTTCTTTCGCACTGCCAAAAGGGGAAGGTGCCCCTAGTAAAAAATCCCCCTTTTTTTTTAAAAAATTTTAAAATGTTTAGAATATCCTTTTTCGCTATCGAAAAAAAAAAGTGTAAGCAGGAAAGAGTTAACGTTATTTGTATAAAATTTTTTCCCTTTTTTTTATAAAATCGTTCCAATCTCGCAAAACCCCTTTATTGTCCCTTTTTTGATCCCAAGCAAAGCAAAACCCTTTTAAAAATATAGAAAAGGGTTTAAACTCCGTCGTTTTTTAACTGACATAATTCTAACAGTTTCAAAAAACATTTTAAGGCGGTACAAAAAGTGGGTTGAAATTCCCCTATCTTTTATTTGCCCTATTTTTTTTTATTTATATTTTGCAATATTAATTTTGTTTAACTCATGGTTTATATTACTACCTAAATAATTTTTATATGTTAAAAAAAATAAAAGAATTTGTATCAAATTAAAAATATATTATATAAATATAATTAATTAATGACATAAAATTTCTAAGTCCAGAACTTCCTGCTTTTAAATACCATGCTTAAAAATATCGTTTGTTTAGTGCGCGAGGTCGTAAAATTTCCTAAATGGTTGTCATTATATATCAAAGTTAGGTTACTATGTGTGTAAATAAGTTTTAAAAATAAATGTCCACTCTGTGAAGCAGAAAATGTTGCTAGTTTTTAAAGTTATTTGATAAAATTTGTTTAATTTAGTTTGTAACAACATTAACAAGTGAAAAAAAATTTTAAATTAAAAAAAAGTTTATGAAATGGGAATCCATGATTCTTCATGAGTGAGTTCATCCGACTTGCATTTGGGCCCATTGTTAGGTGGCTGTGCCCAAAAACCTTTTTTTAAAGGGGTGGATCCCCCCCTTTACTTTTAGTTATAGATCGTTATTAATAGGGTTATATTTTTTGGGAAAAATCATTTTTTTATTTTCCATTTGAGTCTGTGGACTATAAAACCTTTCTTTGTATTATTTTTGTGTGGTCATGTCATTCTTCTTTAGATAATAGATGGCCGGGGGCCCGGGGACCCCCACGTCACTAGACCGGGAGAGGAGGGCCTGATGGATCTAATCGTCTGCTCGTCATACCCTCCAGGAGACAGGGACATTAGAACACATCAGAACAAATTGTGATCGTGCCCGGTAGCGACACGAGTAAGGGAGTTTAAGAATTTCTCCCCTGGTATGGGATTTTTGAAGTCCGATCCTATTGGGAGAAATAAAAAAAAGTGTGAGCCACAATAGACCACCACTCACTTTAAACCTACCTTCCTACCTACCTCTATTCCCCTTCCATATATCTGATATTGCGAGCTCACAGAGTAGATCTCTTTTAACAAGCGTCCTCGAAGTTTCGTTCGCGGGTGCGGCCTAATATTTTCTTTAGCCTTTTCTTTGTCCCTTGCTCTAGTATAAACCACTACAGAGGGTGGCTTCTAATAATCGCCACAGACCAGATCGTCGCACACTCCAATACACGATAACCTTAATTTTACTATTTGTTAAAAATATTGTAATTCACATACATGATTTGCGAACTTTTAAGCATTTTTCAATGTTCAGTGTGGTATCTGTTGGCACAATACATTCGGCAACAACATATAAATTTTCAATGACCAATTTACCAAAAATATTAGCCCATTCGATGCTTGCACTATAAAAGATCCGTTTTTCTAGCTCTATGTCAATAGTCTGATACCTTGAATCGAGATGTGAAGCGACATTCTCCTGATTTAATACAACAACAGTAAAGCCGGGTTCAAGAGGCATCCTTCGTCGCTCTACCTGTGGCTCTACTCTAATAAATGCCGTTCTTTCTGAAACCTTTGCAGCAATATAAATAACATCATGGTCAGAATCTATAAAATACTGTACAGTGACGGCTATTGAATCTTGGGCAAAAAATTTGTCTTATTTTGACTTTTTTGTCAATTTTTGTAAATCCTTTTTTTTTCCTTGTTTACTTTTAATTACTATAAATAAAGCAAAAGGTAAAAGGAAATATTTATATTTTATAAAAACTAACAAATTAATAAATTAATTAACAATTTAATAAGTTTAAACAAACTTAAATATCCTTTCAAACAAATTTAATATTTTATTGCGGCCCCGTTTTTTTTTTAAGACAGAGTTTAGCCTTCCAGGCATCGAATGGACCAAAGCCCGGGCGTAGTCCGGATTTCCACGTAACTCATTCCACGCCTCTAAAATTTTATCCTTAGGTTTGTTTACATTTTGTGGCCTAAACTCATTTTCCCTATTTATTTTTTTAACTAATAAGGCACAAACATTTTCCATAACATTTAAATCCGGACTACGTGCGGGCAACGGTAAAACCCTGATATGCTGCTCTTCCATCCCTTCATCGACTTGCCGGGCCGTATGAACGGGACACCTATCTTGCTGAAAGATAAAATTTCTGTCCGGAAATCGATCAAGTACAGAAGGAAGCATGATCTTCTGTAGTAGATCTATATATACCGCCGCATTAAACCTTCCTTCGATAAAATAACATACACCAAGTCCTTGTGCACTCAGCCACCCCCAAACATTTACCGAAAATCGCCCACTACTTCTGTCCCTTTGGGTATCGTGTTCCTTGAAGCCTATATCCCATTGTAGCACGACTGAAACACTTTCATTGGTGAATATTGTATTTTCCAAAAAAATCGGAGGTTTTTTAAATAAAATGAGCAAATCCAATGCGTTGTTCTTTATTTCATTTGTTAAAAACGGTTTTAAGGTTGCCGGGTGGCCGCGCAATTCGGATATTTGCCTTATTCTTCGCCGTGCCTTTCTAACCGATGATGGGAAATTGCTTTCCGTTTTTGCTGTAACTATAGATTGAATTGGTTGGTTTCTTAAAACATTAACTAAATTATTGTCTTGTTTTGATTCGATAGTTTGGTGCGACCACTTTCAGCTCTTCTCTCAAAGAGTGTGTTTCCTGCCATTTTTTTTAACAAAATGACTAATACTCTTTTTGATGTTCAGCCCCTCCGCCACATCTCTTTCTGGCTAACCTCTTTGCTCAATATAATGAATAATTATTACTTTTTGATCCAAAGTTAGGTTTAGCATTTTAAAAAATATTTTTAGACACTGACAACGGACACCTGTTTCTTTATTAGGTTTTTCAACAGGTATTTATATTCAGTAAATGGTTCATTTTCAAAGGGAAAAAGAATTGCTCAAGATTTAATGGCCGTTACTGTACATCTAAATCTATAACTCGTTCGTATCATGGATTTTCGTCGATACCACCATTGAAAGTGGAAACAATTCTATGTTAGATGTAACAATAAAAGCCTAATACTGTCCTAAATCTGTTAACTCTAACATGCTCCGTCCTTCAAGTAAAAATTTAAATATTGTAATATACAGCGTGATCCGGGAGGGTGGGTCACCCCCTTTTCTTCTGCATTTTTGAAGATAGAAAAATGAAATTTAGGTATACCAAACAATGCACGACGTGCTTTGGTAAATAGCATTGGGTGACTTTCGATTTTCAAAAAAAAACCTGTATATTCTTAAATTTTTTTATTTTTCTGCACATTTTGCACCCAGCGATATATATTATGCCCAATTTAACAGTTACAATTCGATTTTGGGAACCCAGAAAATCCCCCCAAAAACCCAAAAATGGGTTTCCCCGTATCCGCCAAAATATGCAAAAAAAAGAATTTTATGAAAAAAATAAAGCTCCCTCGAAATTACAAAAATGGCCCCTTTCCTTTTTTTCGCAAAACCAATATTTTTCGCAAAAACAGCCGTCGAAAAATCCATAACATTCCATTCTGGATAGATGTGGTAGAACTCCGGAAATAGCTGAAAAATGCAAATGGCCAAAACAAATTTTTATCAAAACGCAAGAAAGTTGGTGAAGGAAATTTTCTGGGATTATTGAACACTTGCAGACCATTTTTTAAAAAAATATTAATTAATTAGGATACTCTCAAAATATTGTAAAAAAAACTTTGACCGCTTTTTTTTAATATTCTAGAAAAATCAAAATGGACGATGAACTTTAAATGATTTAAAAAATGTACATTATTGCCCGAGTAATGAAACAATTCGTCCGCCCGCTTATAGGTGAATCCATGAAGATAGCGGCATTCTAGCGGTAGAGCGGCAGTTCAAATGAGGAGACTTTTGGGCCCCGTTATCTGCAAAACTATCGATTTTTCAAAAAAAATTATAAGGACCATTTTTGTAGATTACAAGGCAATCTTCATTTTTTGTTTAAATAAAAATTCTCCAATTAGCTTATTTTGGCAGATATTAGCGGGAAACCAATTTTTCGGGCCTTAAGGGGCCATTTTCAGCCTTTTCCCACCTGATAATGTTGATAAACTTTTTTTCGCTCAAAAGCTTCCCCGAAGACCTAAGAATTGCTCCAAAAGGAAAAACTGTACAGATTTATTTACAGCTTTGTCCCTTCTTTTACTGGACTAGTCGTAATTTGAGGCAGTTTTCGGTGAAACCGGAAGTCGTCGAAAAACATGTGACTTTCAAAAACGTCAAATTTGGCATTATAGGTTATCCATAAGTTTTATTTTGGTACCTTAAAAAATTTAGACATAAAGGAGATAAGCCACCCTCTTGGATCACACGGTATAGTAAAAAAAAATTTGCAGCTAAAAAATACCACCACAAAAAAATGCCCTCATAAAACTAACAGAAGAATATAATAAAATTTCAGGTTTTCCTTTTTTTTAAAATAAACCCTGTAGATTAAAAAAAACATTTATATTTATTATTATATTTTTTACCACATTTAAGGTTGTACTGTATGAGATTATAAAGTAGACGAGAAGTCCCTTAATCAATAATTGTTTCTAAATTCGCAAAAAGATAAAAAATACAATATTATATTTTAATATTTTTAGATATTAGTTTTATTTAACATTATGTACAAAAAAAGGTATTTTTATTGTAAAATAAAGCAGTTATTTCGGGCAAATCAGATCAACTTGAATTTTTTTGAAATTTGTCAAGAAAGGTGTCAAATATGGATTAAACAAGTTTGGTTACTGGGATTTGGTCAAAAACGCTGTAAAAATTGGCCAAACTATTTTTTTGGCCAAAAATAAGAAAATATTGAATATCTCGGCCAATATTAAATGAATTTTTATGAAAATAGAAACACCCTTAAAACAGTAAAAAACTACCCTTTTTAGGGGTTTTTTAAAATATTTTGAAAGTAAAGCTTAGATAATCAAATAAATACCATTTTTTTAGAATAATTAAGAAGCTTTTTTATTATGCACTAATATTGAGATATAAGGGCTTATAATAGGGGGTTAAAACTACCCCCTAATAAAAAAGAATACAAAAAACATGACCTCAGATTATTCTTTTTGTTTTTTAATCAATTTTTTGAAAATATTTTATCGTATTGTGACTATGATATTCATTCCCCCTTTCCCTTCCCCACAGGCTGAAAAGTACCCCTAAATTAAAAAAAAAAATAAAAAAAGTTATTAATTTTTTTGTTGCAACTTTTTGTTTTAGAACCGACAAACTAACAATATTTTCAGTAAAAAGAAATTATTAACCCACTATCCCCGGAAAACTACCCCTAAATTAAATAAAAACGAAAAAAATTTTTGTAATTGCGGAAAAAAAAATAGAATTTTTGGCCGTAACTTTTTTTTGCTAATAAGAACAAGATGTACAATAAACCATTTTAAAGCTAAGGTTATCCCCGAAATGTTAGGTGATGGCAAATTTCAATTAAATTGACCATTTTTTTATAATTTCACCCGAAAAAAACATAGACCGTTGCAAACATAAAATATGCACTTTTAAACGGCCAAATCTCCTTACAGATGAAAAATTGATAAAAAAAAATAAAATAAAAACAACTCTGAATAAAGGCTACAAAGTCTGGCTGTTAAAAATAAATAATTTTCACGCTACTGGCCTAAAACTCAAAATGTCTTACAAAAAACAAGATTTGACCCACATTTATCAGTCCAATACATAAAAAATAATTATCCGATAGGGCTAAAAATAACTGGATATGTTTAGGGATATGTGTTCTGACTTTTCACCAAAGGATTATTTTTAACGCAGTCCAGATGGCGCTAAAAATTTAGGGAAAAAAAATTGAAATAAGTTTATTTTGCCCATACCTTTTGTCCCCTGGTATTTTTTTATTAAATCTTTTTCCCTTGAGGCTTGTTTCCCATTGCAGCACATTGAAACATTTTTTCATCGGTGAATTTTTTTTCCAAAAAAATCGGGGTTTTTAAGTAAAATTGTGAAATCAATGCGTTGTTCTTTATTTGCATTTGTTAAAAACGGTTTTAAGGCTTCCGGGTGGCAGCGCAATTCGGTTTTTTTGCCTTATTCTTCGCCGTGCCGTTCTAACCGATGCTGGTAAATTGCTTTCCGTTTTTGCTGTAACTATAGATTTAATTGGTTGGTTTCTTAAACATTAACTAAATTATTGTCTTGTTTTTAAATTCGATAGTTTGGAGCGACCATTTCCCAGCTCTTCCCCAAAGGGTGTGTTTCCTGCCATTTTTTTTTAACAAAATGAATAGTACTCTTTGAAATGTTAAGCTCTTCCTCCCCATCCCTTTTTGGCCAACCTCTTTGCTCGATATAATAAATAATTATTACTTTTTGATCATAAGTTAAGTTTGGCATTTAAAAAAATATTTTTAGACACTGACGACGGACACCTGTTACTTTATTAGGATTTTCAACAGGTATTTATATTCAGTAGAAGGTGGAATAAGCCTATTTTACAAAAGGGAAAAAGAATTGGCCAAGATTTAATGGCCGTTACTGTACATCTAAAACTATAACTCGTTCGTATCATGGATTCTCGTCGATACCACCATTGAAAGTGAAAATAATTCTCTGTTAGATGTAACAATAAAAGCCTAAAACTGTCCTAAATCTATTAACTCTAACAGGCTCCGTCCTTCAAGTAAAAATATAAATATTGTAATATACCGGGTGATCCGGGAGGGTGGCTCACCCCCTTTTCTTTTGCATTTTTGAAGATAGAAAAATGAAATTTAGGTATACCAAACAATGCACGACGTGCTTTGGTAAATAGCATTCGGTGACTTTCGATTTTCAAATAAGAAACCTGTATGTTCTTACATTTTTATATTTCTGAACACATTTTGCATCCAGCGATATCCCATATTATGTCCAATTTTAACAGCTTCCCACAATTCCGACGTGGGAACCCCCATGAAAATGGCCCCTCAAAATCCCAAAAATAAGTTTCCCGCGAATATCCGCCAAAATATGCGAATTAAAGAATTTTCATTTAGACAAAAAATGAAGACTACCTCGAAATCTACAAAAATGGTCCCTACCATTTTTTTCGCAAAACCAATATTTTTCCCAAAAACAGCCGTCGAAAAATCCATAACATTCCATACTGGATAGATGTGGTAGAACTCCGGAGATAGCTGAAAAATGCAGATGGCCAAAACAAATTTTTATCAAAACGCAAGAAAGTTGGTGAAGGAAATTTTCTGGGATTTATGAACACTTGCAGACCATTTTTTTTTAAAAAATATTAATTAATTAGGATACTCTCAAAATATACCTAAGAATTGCTCCAAAAGGAAAAACTGTACAGATTTATTTACAGCTTTGTCCCTTCTTTTACTGGACTAGTCGTAATTTGAGGCAGTTTTCGGTGAAACCGGAAGTCGTTGAAAAACATGTGACTTTCAAAAACGTCAAATTTGGCATTATAGGTTATCCATAAGTTTTATTTTGGTAAATTAAAAAATTTAGACATAAAGGAGATAAGCCACCCTCTTGGATAACACGGTATAGTAAAAAAAAATTTGCAGCTAAAAAATACCACCACAAAAAAATGCCCTCATAAAACTAACAGAATTTTGTCAAAATATCAATTGTATAAAAACTTCTTTCCTGGCGAGTAAATCCAAGAAAAATATAATAAAATTTCAGGTTTTCCTTTTTTTTTAAATAAACCCTGTAGATTAAAAAAAACATTTATATTTATTATTATATTTTATACCACATTTAAGGTTGTACTCTATGAGATTATAAAGTAGACGAGAATTCCCTTAATCAATAATTGTTTTTAAATTCGCAAAAAGACAAAAAATACAATATTATATTTTAATATTTTTAGATATTAGTTTTATTTAACATTATGTACAAAAAAAGGTATTTTTATTGTAAAATAAAGCAGTTATTTCGGGAAATCAGATCAACTTAATTTTTTTTGAAATTTGTAAAAAAGGTGTCAAATATGGATTAAACAAGTTTGGTTACTGGGATTTGGTAAAAAAAGCTGTAAAAATTGGCCAAACTTTTTTTTGGCCAAAAAAAAGAAAATATTAATATCTGGGCAATATTAAATGAATTTTTATGAAAATAAAACACCCAAAACAGTAAAACTCCCTTTTTTTTGGGTTTTTAAAATATTTTAAAAAACTTAGATAATCAAATAAATCCCTTTTTTTTTAGAATAATTAAAAATTTTTTATTATGCACTAATATTGAGATAAAGGGTTTATAAGGGGGGGTTAAAACTCCCCCTTTAAAAAAAAGAATAAAAAAACATGACCTCAATTATTCTTTTTGTTTTTTAATAATTTTTTTTTGAAAATATTTTATCTATTTTGACCATTCCCCTTTCCCCCCCACAGGCTGAAAAGTCCCCTAAATTAAAAAAAAAAAAAAAAAAAACGTTATTAATTTTTTTTTTTGAATTTTTGTTTTAGAACCGAAAAACTAACAATATTTTCAGTAAAAAAAATTTTTAAAATTCCCCGGCTACCCCTAAATTAAATAAAAAAAAAAAAAAATTTTTGTAATTGCAAAAAAAATAGAATTTTTGGCCGTAACTTTTTTTTTGCTAATAAGAACAAGATGTACAATAAACCATTTTAAAGCTAAGGTTATCCCCGAAATGTTAGGTGATGGCAAATTTCAATTAAATTGACCATTTTTTTATAATTTCACCCGAAAAAAAACATAGACCGTTGCAAACATAAAATATGCACTTTTAAATGGCCAAATCTTCTTACAGATGAAAGATTGATAAAAAAAAATTAAAATAAAAACAACTCTGAATAAAGGCTACAAAGTTTGGCTGTTAAAAATAAATAATTTTCACGCTACTGGCCTAAAACTCAAAATGTCTTACAAAAAACAAGATTTGACCCACATTTATCAGTCCAATACATAAAAAATAATTATCCGATAGGGCTAAAAATAACTGGATATGTTTAGGGATATGTGTTCTGACTTTTCACCAAAGGATTATTTTTAACGCAGTCCAGATGGCGCTAAAAATTTAGCATGGAAAAAAATTGAAATAAGTTTATTTTGCCCATACCTTTTTTCTGCTTATTTTAAACGGTTCTGGTTGGTCTCAAAATTCTCCCAATTTTGTCTTCTTGCAAAATAATAGTAAGGATTTTGTTTGTGGAATAATATTTTTCCAGATATTTACGCCAGAAGGACCCGATCTCTTCATTTTTCGTTAAGCAACTATTTTTGCCAGGCCATATCTCCGTTCATACTCATCGTACAAAAATTTAAAAAAAATAGTTAAAATTTTTTAAAAAAATATTAATTTAGTAGGAATTTAATATACCACATTTTCGGTTAAAATTTAAAAAAACTTTCAACAATGTAACATTTCTTGGCAAAAATCACAATTTTCTTTGCGCTATTACATTTTTATTAAAAGTGGTATTTCATGTTTTTTTTTGATAAAAAACGATAATTTATCGATTGGGTAAGTAACTTTTTTCCCCCCCCCCCAAAATGACCCCCCTCGCCGCCAACCCTTTTTCCCAGTATCGTAAGTTGTTTAATTCAATACTGGAATTGATACTGGGCACCTTTCTTAGCATAATACAAGTTACTTTAAGTACCTGCTTTTTGCCCGAAATTTGCGTTTCGTGATTTTACCTCCTTTACTGTATTAATTGAAGTTTTTAATAAAAATAATTTTATAAGTTTTAAAAACTTAGCAATCCACAAAAATTGTATTGTCTTTAGAATGCAATGACATATTTCGTTAATTTTAGCGTATAACACGTATCGAAAGTCTTCGGCAAATTTAAGGGAATAGGAAAAAATTCCGCACTTTATTGTTGTTAGCCTTCTAATAATAGACATTATTTGCATCTTTCCAAAAAATCAAACTTACCTATATATTTGTGAGATGTGTAATAAGATATTTTTTATTAAAAGAAAATATTTACTTTATGTAAGAAGAATACAATATATTTATCTTTATTAAACGGAACTTTCATAAATAACAATTTGTAAAACAGGAGGATCCTTATTAACAGCTTTATTTGTCATGTCCTGAATCACAGCTTGCAGGGCTTCTTCCCATTCTTTTTTGGGCCCTTTTCTTTGTCTTTCTTGTCCTTTTTGCTGCTCGTTCTTTTATGCTTGATACCAAAAAAAAACATTAAAAATACACTGCTTTAAGAAATTAACGCATCACTCATAAATTTCCAGATAATTTATTTGTAAAATTTAAGAAGTAATCAAACATTATATTATATCAATAAATTTTATTAACTGAGTTTCAAACAAAGCATAGCTTTAGATTAATGTTTATATATGCTTAAAAATTAAAAAACCATAGAAATAGACATTATGTAAATTAAAATTATAGCTAAATATGTAGAATGAATATATTTTGTTGTTGTGAGTTATATCTTACCTTATATTTGTAACGTTTTTAACCCCCTTTAAAATTCCCTTAATAAGGGAAAATTTCAACAAAAATAATTTTTTATCTTAAAATTATTTAATGACGCTTATATTGAAAAAAATTTTTTTTAAGGTTTCGGTTTAATAATAAACACAATAACTTAATCTTAAATAACCACCCCTCATGAGATTTACAAAAAAAAAATTTTTGACAAAAAATTTAAAAGATTTTATGATACATAATTATAGCCCGGAAATGAAACTTAAAAATGGCAAAATCTCAATTTGTTTGTCCCCTTTATTTTTATAAAAATTTGGAATTAGGCGCTTCTTCCCCCTACTAGATTCTATTTTATGGTGATGTGCGCTGTTTGTTTTTTAAGGGTGAAAAGTACCCCTAATTGGCAAATCTTATTAAATAACAATTTAAACCTTAAGATGGGTATAAGTTGGATTGGATTAGTTAAATAATGATTATTTTATGCTTTGGAATACAATTTTAAAATATTTTAACCCTTAAAAATCAACCCTTGTTAGAGTTTAAAGTAAAAAAAATATATTTACCCTAAAAAAATGATCAATTTATCATCAGTGATTTAATTTTAGAACGTTGTTGCTTAAAATATGTTCGACCCTTATAAATCAACCCCTATTATAGGTTAGTTAAAAAAAAGATTTACCCAAAAAAAAATTAATAGCTTAAATTTTTTTAATTTTAAAAAATAACCGCCTAAAATATTACCAAATTTCATTATTTGGCGCCTAGTTTTCAACCGTATTGGTTGTAGAAAATTATAAAAATTATAGTTTTTTTTTTTTTTTTTTATAAGCTCAATTTGCTTTTTACAGTTTTTATAAAATGCATATTTTTAGAGTTGTTCGCAAAAAACCCCATTAAAAACGTCGATTTTTCGTCGAAAAACTTTTACTTTAATCGCAAATAACTCGAAAAATATTATTTTTTTCAAAAAAATTTTAAAATTTTTTTTACTTTAAATTATTGGGGAGCAACCCCCCCGGTTAAAAACACCCCTCGGCATGATATAAACTTTGATCCTTGGGCTATTCCCTACCTTCTGTGACAATTTTAGGTAAATCCATGCAGGACAAAAAAATTCCGAATCAAAATGCCTCATTTCCTGTACTACTAAGTTTTAAAAGAAACAAGAAGTATTAAGAACGTATACGAAACGTTTGAACCCTAATATCGGATATTTCCACTCCTGCTTTTAATTGTGTCCTGGCATCTCTGGCATCGACGAGTCATGCTTAAAATAAAATTTCAAATGCTTTTTTATAGTCCGCCCCAAAATTTTTCAATCAAATGTCGACCTAGGTCCTCCAAGTTGTTGGCCCGGTTCAGAAGAGCACGTAACTGCCTTCCAGGTATATCCCAAACATGCTCTATTGGGATTAGGTATGGACTTCGTGCTGGCCAAAACATAGTTTCAATATGTCCACTTCCAACAGATAGTAATGCAGTATTTGGGCTGCATGAGGTCGGGAATTATTTTGCATTAATAAAAAATGTTGGCCGATGTAAGGGGCAAATGGCACAACAAAGTCCCCTAAAATGTTCCATATGTAACGATCAGCATTAAGATTTCCATTATTTATTACCACCAAGTCTTTGCATGTGGTTAATGAAATTCCTCCCCCCAAAAAGAGCCTCCACCGAATAAAATGGTATTCATGATATTTATTTGCGTGGCGTTCTGGGCTTTCTAATAGCACGAACTCATCTGTCGCATGTATACAGGCAAAAGCGCTACTCATCTGCCCATAGAACTCGTTTCAGTCAGCTTTCCCAGTTTACGTGATCCCCGGCAAAGTTTTAAACCGGCTCTAAAATGATCCCGTTAAAGCTAAACCTGGCCTGTACGGTTAAAATGGACCCCGGGGACAATGCAAGGTTGTAGTTTGGGTTCGAAAGTCGTTGTCGGACGGGTTTTTAGACTTCTAAACGTTATGTCGTTTAAAGCTGAGATTTTGACATTCTTGTTGTAACAAATCGCTCCCTTAAAACAAAAAACCTCAAAAAACAATCATTCGGCATCTCCAACCTTCTTCGTCCAACAACCGCATTTAACAGTTTATAAAACAATATCGAAATTCAAAAACAATCACTTCCAACAGTTAAAAATCAACAACTAACTGATTTTAAAGTCGACAATGCTGCAGATAAATATGCATATTAAAATTTTTTTTCCGACAAACAATTATTTAATTTTAAAAAAAAAAGTTTACCCGGGCATTTTTTTAAAAAAATTGACAGTTCTTTTAAAATGGCCTATTTTTCACATAATATTTAATGGTGCGTTAATTTCTTGGTGCAGTGTATAATAAAAAACTTTTTATTATTTTTCATTTCTTTGCTTCAGAAAAAACACGTGTTTTATTAACAAAAAATAGCAGTGTCGCATTAAACTCCCAGGGCGATTAGCAAGGGGGAAAAAAAGGATTTGGGGTCTCGGAAAAAAAAAGGGATAAGAATAAAAAACTAGAAGAGTTCCGTTATTTTATACTTAATCAGGATATCCCAAAAAAAAAAGAGAAATGTGGCATAACATTTTCTTTTTTTTAAAGTTTTGTTATTGGTAAAAATCGATGTGGTTCGGCTGGCTTAACCTAAAACTAGCAAAACTATGAGACTAGATATAGGTGCTAAGGAGCCTAAAAGGCCTAAAATAATTTTAAACCGTAAAACATAAAAGACACAAGATATATATTTTTTAAAATTAAAATATGTTATTTCCAACTATGATTTTTTATTTTAAAACTCAAAGAGCAAAAAATTTTTAAATATGATATTGATAGAGCCTTAAATAGCATATATGTATGGAATGTATATTGTTTTAGATAGGGCCGAATTTAACTTTTTGCCGCCCTAATATGTCAATATTTTTTGCATATCAGAACAAATCAGAAAATTTGCATTAAA
>JAHBCN010009629.1:0-34512 GCA_019359885.1 Listronotus oregonensis
TTTATTTCTTTTTTTTTTCGAAAAAATTTAAAAAATTTTTTTTTGTCTGGTGTATCATATCCCTATATCCATGATAAAAACTGCGAAACGTTTGTATAAAATAGAATACCCTGATAGGAGGCATTATGTAGGTTATTTTGTTGCTTTTATTAATCTGTAAAAAAACTCTTTAAAATGTTTTCTTTTGTTTAAGGTTTAGCCTATTTCTACTCATCATGTGATATCTAATTACTTATAATGGTTGTTTTGTCACTCTAAAAAAACCGCTTAAACCATAGAAACGTAAAACAGGATTAAAAGATGAACAAACTTTTCTCTTCTCAAATTTGTATTTAAATTCAAATATTTCGCCAACAGTTGAATATGGGGATATGATTTGTTAGACAAGTAATATCTAAAATTTTACGCTGAATTCTAAAATAAATCCAAAAACATGGGGTATCATTTAAAAAAATGTACTTTGTCCTGTACGGACTTTCTAATACACCCTGTATACACACCCCAATTTGATATATATTGATATATATATATATATATATATATATATATATATATATATATATATATATATATATATATATATATATATATATTTTTGCTAAAATTCGCTCATCTCTAAATGTTGTTTTACTTATTTTAGCTGTTTTTTGCATTTTTCAAAAAATCGCAAAATGAGGCATTATCTTTGAAAAAATAGCGTCAAACTTAATGCAAATGTGGTATAATTTTCACAAACCCCAGGTGTTTATGTTTTTAACATTGCACTTAGAGTTTTGTAGAAGTATTTTAATTACCAGTATTTAAAATAACAATAATTTCATAACATTGTCCGATTTTTTTAATGTTACTATTTAATGACAAAAAATTAAGTGTGTTTTGTCTTTTTTGTGAAAATTATCCACATTTGCATCAATTTTGCCTATTTCATTGGGGTATTTTTTTCTATTTTTGTACCAAATTATTTGTACCAGCATTATTAAGTATCAGGATTACATTTAAAAGGTACTTTTAATATAAAAAAATAATTTTAGAGGGTTTTAAATAAATTTGGATAATCCATATGTATACTAGAGAGCTAAAAATTGGTAGGGTGTGGATGTAAAATTAAAAAATCTGCAACTTTTTTCTATACCATTTTTTAAAATTTTGAAAGATATATAGATAATGCCTCATATTGCGATTTTTTTAAAAAAATGGCAAATTTGACAGCTAAAATAAGTCACGTGATCATCTTTATATACATTATTTGGCATGATTTTTAAAGCAAAAACTTTTGGCAAAAAGAAAATTTACCCACATAATTAGGAAAAATTTTCCCATTTGATGCGGACTTTATGGGCGACACTGTTTATATATATGTAGGGTGTAAAAAGTATGATGCTCACGATTTTAATGGGCGATGGTGGAGCTCAAAATAAGTCAAAAAGTTCATATAACATATCTGTCAAGTTTTGACAGATTTTCGTTAACTAAATACTTGAACTTTTACTTAATTTGACCAAGTAAATACCTTGAAGTATTTTTCTAAGTACTTGAAGTATTACGATATACTTCATGTATAAAAAGTAATTCAAGTAAATAAGAAGTACTTGAAGTAAAAAGAAATCAATCAAGTATGCCAATTTATTTACGTTAGATAATCGCGCAAACAGATTAAAACAAGAAGATCGCCCAACCTTTGCTAACACGTATGTATACATTATAGCTCTGAATTCAATTGTTAACGGCACCAAAAATGGTAAAATTACAATTATTTTTAAATACCTTTAATATTATAGGTAATTTAGAAAAAATCAAAATACTGTATAAATACTAATTTAAAAATATTTGGAATTTTTTTTCTTTCAAACTCCTTTTAGAGATACCTGTAATTAAAATTTTATTTCACAATCATTATCTCGCCCCTTTTTTCTCTTCAAGCTCTTCTACCACCTGTTTTTTTTTTTTTTTAATACGGAACCAACTGGTTAGTTAATTAATTTTAAAAACTTAAAGGTTTATGACTTTAGGGTACGTGCATTAGTTTAACATACGTTTTTTGTTCGAGAAAGAAGAAAAATGATGTTTTATAAAAGGGGGAAAACTGCAGAATATTTTGGGGGTTAAAATTTTTTGGGGTTTTTGGGGGGGCATAAGGTTTAAAATATAAAATAAAAAATGCATTCGGATCAAATTAAAAAATTATATTGTACCTTCAAAAAAATAACTTTAATAACTTTGCTAAAAATCTTAATACAAACATTACAATAACATACTTTACAGGTAAAGTAAATGGTTAAATTATCAAAGTACACATTTTCTTTTTTTTCGCTAATACTTTTTTTTTCCCCCGTACTTTTATTTACTTCAGTTATTTTGGGTTTTTTCTTCAAGTCTTTGTTCTACTCCAAATACTCTGTGTTATTTCAAGTATTTTTTTTTTACTTTAAGTAAAAAAATACTTTTTAAATTTCTTTGACAGCTCTGTATATATATACAAATTTCAAAAACAACTAACATTCACTTTTCTAAACCGCTTTGTGTCATATTTTAATTTTTATCATTTTATCATCAACTTAATTTTTAATATTTTTATTATTTGTTTGTTGGTTAAAAAGTTTCCAAGTTTATGTTTGTTTCCAGTGTTTTTCTTTGGGATTCGATGTACATAAACACGATTCTTATTTTAGTTTAAATCTTTTGCAAGCGATTAATGGCAAACTACCGATGTACACAGCTTGTCAGCTGGAGCCAAATACGTTTTTACTTGTGCTATTTTAAATTGTTTATATTTAATTCTAGGTTACAAAAATAAATAATTTTATAATACAAATATAGCAGATTTTAAAAAAGTACCTTTTTTTTTTTCAAATTATAATTATTTGATGTTTTTAAAGCTTGAAAAATTTTTTTTGAAAAAAATGAGGTCGTTAATAAGGTGAACGCCTCTTCATTGGATAAAATTTAAAAAAAAGCCCCAAGGGGGGCGTAAAAAAATGCGTTTTCCTAAAAAACAGGAACACTATTCTAAGTTAGTTTTTTAAATTTCGGGGGGGTTTAAAAAGGGAAAAAATTTTTCTCGAAAAATAAATTCAAGCTTTTTTTGGGGGGGGGCTAAACCCATTGATGTAATTTTTTCTTCCATATAAAAGGGGGTTTTCGAGAATAACGCTCACTAAATTAACACATGTAAAAAGGGGGGGAATTGGTTGACTTTTTTTAGACAGTAAGTTTTGGAAAATTTTTGGGTTTCAAAAGAGATCAAATATAAGACTACTGATATTATTAATTTGCAACCAAAAAACACCAGATAAAAGCTAAAAAAAAAAAAAAAATAACGTTTTCGATAGTTGACGATGATAAAGAAAATCTTACTTTTTTTAAAAATAAAAAAATATATGGCATTATGACCAAAAACTGCCTAGAATCGGCCTTTTTTTATACAAAAGGATAAATGATCTACTCAACCCTGAAAAAATCAAAATTGGTATGTTTTTTAAGGCATCCAAATATTGAAATTGGTTTAACCTACAGCGCTATGGGGGAAAATATTTTTTACTTACACATAAGCCTACGCTGTTTAATAAATTTAACTTTAATGGTTTTTTATAGAAAAAAATGTAAAATTTTAAAAAAAAAATCATAAATTCAAAAAAAATACATGAATTTTTTTTTTAACTAAAAAACCTTATTTTTTTTAATCTATGTATTTTTTAATTTCCCCGAATTAAATAATCAACAGTAAAAAAAAGTTTTTTAATTTTATACTTCTAACAAAAAATACTTATAACAATAAAAACTACTGGGAATTTTTTTATTTTATTTAATACTTTTTTTTTTTTTTTTAACAGATAAATATTCAAAAAATATTTTTAAAATTTTTAGTTTATAAATAAAAAGGGGGAATATTTAAAGTCAGCCAACAAACGTCGTTTGCAGACATCAGTTTAAAAAAAACTGTTTTAAATAACGAAATTTTTTTCTTTATACCCATCATCACTTGCATGACAATTTTTAAACAAATCAGCGAATAAATAAATTTTAGCGACGGCTAAAAATGGAATTCACGACAAGATAATGCAATGCACGACAAAAGACAAAATGTTATGACAAAAATAAATTAGCGATTAATGGTGTTTTAAACGTCAATAAAAGGCAAAAAATAGTAAAAAAAGTATTGCACGACGTAAAAAAAAATATCAAATAAAAATATATAACGTAAAAACAAATATTTTGTGAAAAAATATTAATAAATAAAAAAAAACATTTTTTAACAAAACATTTTAAATTTAAAAAAAAAATAAACTTATTTTAATTTACTGAAAAAAAAAAAGAAATATCTTTCTTTCAATTTTTATTGGACAATTAAATCTTTCTTGGCCTTTGCTGGGCGTCCGCGTTTACGTTTTTGTCCCAGGGGTTTTTGTTTGGTTGCATTCGGTACATCAACCAATTTTAATCGGTTTTTACCCAAAACATGCTTACACTTCAAGTGTTTCAAAAAAAAAGGACATGTGCATTTTAATTGACTTAAATCTACATAGTTAATAGTAATAACCCAAATGCTGTAATTGTATTTTTTAAAATCATCAAACTTTTCCCCCTTTACCCTCCATTTCTTTAAATTCAGAAATCAGCTGGTGGTGATTAAATTAAATTTGATTTTGAACAGGTATAAAATAGTTGACAAACTCCATCCTTACTTTCTTGTAAAACTTTCTTTTTTCGCCGCTATGCTGACGTGCTATTAAATTCTTTTATTTTTATAATATTGTCGTGCTATACACTTTTTCTTATTCTTCGTTTATTTGTTTTAATTTTCTGTTGACATTGTATTGTGGATCAGATATTTTTCTGTCTATTTTAAATATTGTCGTGCACAATATTTCATTTATTGTAAAAAAATTTTCCCCGCTTAATAGTTTTATTTGTCGGGTAGTAATTTTTTACGTCACATAAAACATTTTTGCTAGTTCTTTATATTTTAGTGGCGTCCAAAATAACATTTAAAACGTTAATTTCCCCTTTTTGTCGGGCTTATAAATCTAACCCAATAAAAACTCAATAAATTAATTTTATTTCATCTTTTTTTTTTTAGTTACTCTTTGTTTATGAGGGCAAAAAAAAAAATTGTGAATAAATTAAAAAAAATATAAATTTTATCAAAAACTTTTCGGATTGTTAGTTTTTAGATATTTAAACATATAAAACCAATTGAAATATTTACTTTAAAAATTAAAAAAAAAAACAAATTAAGAAATATTTTTTTTTTGTTTTTTTATTTTGAAAATAGGCAGAACTGCAAAGTGGACCTGGCATAGACGCTGGATGCGGTAATTTTTATCTTGTTCTTAGGTATCTTTAATAGTTGGCCTATATTTTTTTAGATAGGCGACTATATTACATCGTAAAAAGAAGAAAAAAGACTATTATTTAATATTTAATTTATTGACCTACACCTAGCTAACATTACACAAACGCTTAAAATGCATAGTTAAGGCAGTATTGTCGGATAGCATGTTCAATTACAACTGTAATAAAAAAAAGGTTGCAAACCAAAGCAATTACTTCTATATTTCTTATAAAATATAAAACTGTTTTTTTTCCCGTATTCCTACAGACATCTTTCGGAAAATAACCAAAATGTTTTTAGAATTAAGTGAAAACTGTTAAAAAACGAAAAATTGGAATATTTCCAAGCATAGGCGCCACATAACGCGAATGTTAAAATCTAAAAATAAAACTTTAACTTTTAATAATATAGTATTTACACTGAAAAAAAAAATTGATGTAAACTTTACAGAGTTCAAATGCATATTTAAACTAGCTTAATCTATAGCTTTAAGTAGGTTTGTAATTAGGTATTTTCGCCTATTATACAGGGTTGTTTATTGCAGAGGGGAAATAAGCTATTTCCTATGTTTAAGAAAACAGGAAAATGAAGTTGTAGAAACTAGGCTATTAACTATAAGGAAAAAAGTAATAAGGAACAAACTTGTAAGAGCAATTTTATGACTGATGGTTTTTATGAAAATATGAAAAAATTACAAAGTGCTTGCGTTTCTAAGAACGGCATACATTTGTCATAATTTTTCAAATTCTTGCAAAAATATATAGAAAGCTTTTTTGTAGAAACTGAAATTTTAAATCGAATTCTAACCTTCTAAAGTTAAAAAAATATATATTGCAAAATAAATACATTAATACATACATTATAAAATAAAACAAAAAATCGCTAGTTTTCTTTACTTTTTTTTAGAATTTTGTCCACCATTTTTTTGAGGTACGATAGATATAGGCATTGCTTTACAAAAAAAAAGCTGACCTCACAACCTTTAAAAACGTATTTTCATTGAAATTTCAGAATTGCATTTTACAATTACCAATTCATTTTTGCAAATTTTTCTTTAATATCAGATTATTTTTATTTGTTGTTAAAAATGTTACTTTAAAACCTTATTTTAGTAATAAAACATAATTTAATAATAAATATTTAAAAGTACAACAATGGAAGGGAGCCAAATTAAATTCCCTTTTAATGGGGTTGAAATTCTACGAAGAATGGTTAATGTCTAGTTCTACCAGCTAGCCAGATAGCTTGTACAATATTGTACATGTTTAACAGGCCCTTAAGCAAACTGTAGACACAGAAAATTTGGTATTAAATGTAACATTTTAAGCATTTTTAGTATTAAATGTTACATTTTTTGTGAAGCGCGTAGAAGTGCGACAATGCAAGCGATCTTGAAATATCTGAGGAGGACACAAATAAAGATATGGACCATGAAATAACCACAATGATTAGTTAGAATAACATACTTTAGAGTTTTACTAAAAACTAATAGGTTTTGTGGTAAATTAATTAACTATGTTTTATTATAAAAATAACGTTATTAAACACCTGTTTTTGAATAAAAATACTTTTTGTTTGTAAAAATAAAAATAATATAGTTAAAGGTTTGGTGTCGGTTTTTTTTATTTTTGCAAAGCAATGCCTATATTGGTCGTACCTAAGAAAAAAGTTGTGGATAAAAATCTAGGAGAAAAATTAAAAATTTCGATTTTTCCCCTTTAATTTATAACAAATAAGAACACATTTTTAAATTAAATCGGACAATTCATTTAATCTACGTCTATGTGCTCAAGGTCACCAATTTAGGAATAATTCTGGAATAAATCTGGGTTTATTTATAAACGCGTTTAATGTTTGCTTTTCGGACAGTTGGAAACAAATTAATGGGGTTGTTATGTTTTTGATTTTTGAAGTTATTAATTTACAGCCGACCGATGAATACAAGCTGCTCGTAGCTCGAACTTATTAATTTGATTGTATTTTATTATATACGAGGGACATTTATTTATTTTTTTTTTTTTTTTTTAAAAAGCTTTAAGCTGAATTCGTAAAAGAACTATTAACTCCATACTCTAACTAACTAATTTTGCAATGTGATGGAAAAATTAATTCTTTCCCATATTTAGAAAAAATACAAAACAGACAGTACGAATTTCGTCACAAAACATCTTCTTTTATTTATTTTACAAAGGTTTTAAAAAAAAACTAGATTGTTGCTCTTGACATATCTAAGGTTTTACGATTAGTCTCCCTTAGACTTTTGCTGAAAATAGTAGCCAGTGTCCAAATCTGATTTAGAAACAACCACAGTAATGCAGATATTCATAGAACAATAAATAATGGATTAGGAAATCAAAAATCTTCTTTAGTTTAATGCCTTCAAGACACAACCTTTTTCAATGCCAAACATATGAGTGGCTAAAGTATTATTTAATCTTATGGGCGTTATTTGCAAAATTGGCCTTAATACGTTGTATTCATAGCAGCTTAAAAACTCAGTTTTTGCTTTCATACCAGAAAATATTTTTTCCTTCTAATCTTTATTTTTGTAAGTATTCCAAATTAGACACTGTTTGGAATATTGTTCTTAGGTCTTTGTATGGTGAGCAGTTTGCTCCATTAATAGCCACATTCTTCCAAAAAAATCCTTCTTTTACCCACCGAATAGCTGTAGGGACCTGTTTCTATATTTGCACGCCTTTTACTCCGAAGAATCAACCAATGATATTCTTTTCTTAGCAACTTTCAAAAGAGCCACACGAAGTGCCCCTCTCATGCATCTCTAAACTGTTTATCTGGAGAAGCGCCGAACTTAACACTTTGTCTCTTCTTTCATTTGGAATATTGTTTTTAATCTTTGTATGGGAGCAGTTTGCTCCATTAATAGCCAAAATTTTTCCAAAAAAATCCTTCTTACCCACCGAATATTAGGGACCTTTTTAATTTGAAATTTTCTCCAAGAAAAAAGAATTCTTTTTGCGCTTTCAAAAGGCCCACAATCCTTTATGATTTAAAGTTTTCTGGGGCGCGTTAAACTTTGTTCTTTTTATTTAAGTTAACCCAAAGCTTTGCATTTTTTTTCCCGTAAAATTTTTTTTTTAAAAACGCCTCTTTTATCCACAAAACCCAAAGTTTTTTTTTTAAAAAAATTTTTTAAAAACATTTTTTTTTTTTTTTAATTTAAAACTTTATCTTTTTTTTATTTTAAACAACTTAACTAAAGCATTTAATTAATTAACCAAAAACAGGTAAAAGGGGGAAATACTTAAAAATTTTTATTATTTTCCTTTAGAAAAGGTTTAAAATTAAACAAACCCCAAAATTAAAAAAAAGCCCCAAAAGGGGTGGGTTTTTGAAAAATTAATTTTGGTTTTTGGAAAAAAAATTAGTTTGCAAACCCATCAATTTTTTTGGTCTTGTTTCAAAATTTTCAAACCCCCCCCTTGGGGGGGTTTTCTCGCATTGGGGGGTGAAACAAATTTTCCGGTTCAAACCCCCGTTTTCAAATACCCCCAAAAAAAAAAATTTAAAAAAGTTTTTTTTAAAAACCCGGGGGGTTTCCCAAGGGGGGGTGTAACAAAATTTTTTCGGAATGATTTTAAAAAAAAAACTATAAGTGGCTTAATTTGGAAATTATTTTTCCAAAACCCCCCCCAGGGGGTTTTTTTTTAAAAATTTCCGACCTTCGCAATTCAACCCAATTTTCAAACCCGCCCCCAAAATTAAGGGACTTTTGGTCTCTCAACCAGGTTTACCTTTTCCGTTTTTAAATGGCTAATACGGATAATTTTTTGTTTAGCTTGTTGTTAGTTAAAAAACCCTTAATTTATTATGAAAAATAAGCCTTTAAAATCCCCTTTAAGTAAATAAAACTTTTTTGATTTTTAGATTGTCGTGTCCCAAACCGTTTAACTGAATTCCTCAGGTTTTTCCAACTTCCGTTTTTAACTACGGTTGAAGCAGTTTTTTCCCCACCATTTAACCTTTTAACCCCCTATTGAAAAAAAAGAATGGTTTACTTTTTACACAAGGTTTAATCCTTTTTAATTTAAATTTTTTAATTATCAACTGGTTTAAATTTAAATGAAGTTTTAATTAAAAAAAGTGAACGATTATATAAAAAATTTTTTTTTAATAAGTATTATTTTCCAAGCAACTTTAAGTAAATTTTTCCTTTAATTGTAATTAACGTTTAATTTATCCTTTTAATTAACAAAAAAAAAAAACCCCAACCAAAATTTTAAAAATGCAAAAAAAAAAAAATCCCCGAACCAAAACAATAAAAAGCCCAATCCCCATTATTTTAAAAAATTTCAAACCATTTTAACCCCCCGCCCTCGTGGGGGTGTATGGGTCAAAGTAATGAGTGATCTGACAAGAACCCTTCCCCTAGTTTGCTTCTGGAAAATAAACCTTTTTTAACCCAAAATTTAACCGGTTTCGAAAAGTCCAGGTTTCCCCGACCTTTTACCTTTAAAATTTTAAATTCAATAAATTTTTTAATTCTTTTAATTTATTTCCAAATGTTATATATTAAAAACCAATGGGACCGTGTGAGAAAGAAGAAGAAAAATCAACGGCAGCTGTTTCTTTTTTTAATGCAATTTTCGCCTTTCATTATCCGTTCTGTTAAATTAAAATTTTTTTTAACCGGGGTTATGGATATTTCGCGACTTACCTTTTTAACTACTGGTTGATAGCAGTTTTTCCCCCACCATTCTAACGTGTTTAACCAGCCTATCCCGCAAAAAGAAACGGGTTTCGTATGTCAACTTACTACAATGGTTTAATCACTTTTAATTAAAATTTAAATTAAAAAGGGCTTTGGAGAGTTAAGAAATTTTTTTAAAGTAATATAAACCAAATTTTTCATTTAATAAGATATTAGCTTTTCCAAGTCAACTATAATAAGTAAATTTTTCCTTTATGATTGTAATATAACTGTATTAATTTATCCATTTGGGAATTAACTAAAAACCAAAAAATCCGCAACCAAATAGTTGTTAAACAATAGAAAAAAAAAAAATCCAAACCAAAACAAAGAAAAGCCGCGAATCCTCCATTAAAATTTAAATTTGACATAACCATTAACGCTCCCCTGACCAGTGGCGATAGCGGTAGAAACTGGGTACAAAGTAATGACGTAGATACTGACGACAGAACACCTTCCCCTACGTTACTGTTCTCGCAAAAAAAAACCGGTATTTAACTGCCCAACAATGTTCAAGCGGTATGTCGCCAAAATTTGATCCATGTTTCCCCCGTATTCCTTTTACCTTGTAAATTTTAAAAATAAAAAAAGGGTTTTTAACCTTTTACTTTGTGTACCTTAAATTTTAAATTCAAATAATCGGGGAATCGGGTACGCTGTGTGAGAGAGAGAGAAGCAACGGCGATGTCTGTTTCTTTCTCCTTCTAATGCGACCCCTTTTTTTAGCGTTTGCATTATCCGCCTGTTAGTATATGCTCAAGTTTTTGTAACAAAAGATGGTGATCCTGATGGATTTTTCCGACTTCCCTTTTTTTTAAATACTGGTTGATAGCAGTTTTTCCCCCACCATTCTAATCTTTTAACCACCTATCCTCGCAAAAATGAAACGGTTTACGTTGTCAACTTACTACTAATGGTTTAATCCTTTTAAGAAAATTTAAATGAAGGTCTTTGGAGAGTTAAGAACGACTTATTTCTTAAGAGAAATATAAAACCAAATTTTTCATTTAATAAAAATTGCTGTTTCCAAGTCAACTATAATAAGAAAAAATTTTTTCCCTTTTGTTGTAATATTGATTAATTATCCATTTGGGAATTAACTAAAAACCAAAAAATCGCAATACAAATAGTTGTTAAACCATAGAAAAAAAAAAAAATCACAAACCAAAACAATAGAAAAGCCGCGCCTCCATTATTTTAAATTTAAATTTGACTTACCATTATTAACGCCCTTCTGACCAGTGGCGATAGCGGTAGATACTGGGTACAAAAATAATGACGTGATACTGACGACAGAACCCTTCCCCAAAAAAACCGCTTCTCGCGAAAATAAACCGGTATGTTAACTCTCCTAACAATGTTCAACGCGGTATGTCGCCAAAATTTGATGTTATTTTTTAATCTGAATTTATTAAGCTGCTGTAGATAATTTAATCTTCAGGTTTATAGTTTTTGTAATTTGATGACGAATTATTTTGAGTCTATTTTTCGGTATACAAAGCCCTTCACAGAAATTTAATTGCGATTGCCTGCCGAGATATCCGCTGTGGTAGAAGAAAGCGAACTAGCAACGCAATACAAAACAACAAAACAAAATGCATTTTTTAAAAATGCAAGGGATAAGGGAAAACAATATTTTGTTTTTTTAAAAAAAAGGTTGAAGGGATAAAGCCCTGTGTTTTTTTCACTTTGCTGGGGCCCCGCTAAAATAGTCCCAATATTACAATAACGGACATATTTTTATGGCTGTGGATATTCGTCCGCACCTGTGTGGACAATTAGTTAATAATAATTACTAAATAGTGGGATAACGTTAAATATGCCATACAAAATTCAATTCGCACAAACACCACGAAATGGTACAGAGATGGATCCAAAACCATGCAGGGAACTGGAGCGGGCGTGTACAGGGAAATGAGAAACTCACAATTCTCCATTCCACTAGGAACACATAGTTCTGTATTTCAAACGAAAATATATGCTTTACTGCACTGTGCAAAAGCAAACAACAAAATTGCCTATAAAAATAAGTGGATCTGCATAATGACAGACACCTGGGGCACTAGCAAACCCCAAGGTAGGGTCCAAGTTGACATGCAAATGCCAAAAAGAACTGAAAATCCTGGGAGAACGCAATAGGGTAACCCCCCTGTGAGCATCGGGACATTGGGGAATAAAAGGCAACGAAAAAGCGGATGAGCTAGCGAGACATTGATCAATCACACCACACTTTGGACCAGAAACACGAGAAATACTATTCCAGCATCAGTAGAATAAGTCATGGAAAAGGCTTCATAAAGAGCCTATCCAAAAAAACGAAGGAGGAACTACTTAGACAAAGTAGGAAAAGATTTTGCATAACAGTAGGGCTGCTAACAGGGAAGATAACCTGGGGACACCTACACAAGATAGGTATAAAAGG
Source organism: Listronotus oregonensis (assembly GCA_019359885.1). Lineage (NCBI taxonomy): Eukaryota > Metazoa > Arthropoda > Insecta > Coleoptera > Curculionidae > Listronotus > Listronotus oregonensis. The sequence goes on from JAHBCN010009629.1 coordinate 12,466, forward strand.
GGACCCAAGTTCCAGAATGTGCCTGAGGGGAAAAAAACAGTACCAAAATCTTTGGGTTTGGCCAAATTTGGACAACCGAAAATAAGCCCTCAGGAATATATTAACCAACCAGTCTCGGGGTTATACAGACTTGGAGAAGAAACAATACTTGTGGGAGGATAAGTATGAAAGAAAATGGGAGATTAGGCACAAAAAGCCCATGAGGCTGCGCTGCCTCTGGTAGTAAATTAAGACGACTCCCAGAAAAAAAAAAGAGAGAAAAAATACAATAATTTTGGTATGCTAAAACAACACATTTTGGATAAAAGGTGTAAATTTTTATTGTTAAAGCAAATTATAGACATTTTGCTTTTTAACAATTTTATCAAAGATAATACTTATAACAAGTGCTTATTTATTTAACGGAAAAATAAAGAGTTACATTTTGGCACTTTTATTCTGAAAAAAATCCAAAAGGCCCTTTACCTTTTTCAAAAAAAAAATTTTTTGGGCCAAAAATTTAAACGAAAAAATTTAATTCCCAAAAAAGAAAAAAAAAATTGAGGGGGGGGGAAAAATTTGGAAAAAATCCCTTTTAAAAAAGAAAAAAAACAAAGGGGTTAAAAAAAATTTTGTTTTTAAATTTTTTTAAAAAAGTTTCAAAGTTTTTAAAAAAAAAATAAATTGGGAAAACCAGGGGTTCCCCTTTTAAAAGTTGTGGACCCCAAAAAAAACCGTTTTTCCAAACACAAATTGTGTGGAAGAATAATAAAACATATTATTCGTCCACTGTGTAGATGAATATTTATTGCCTATTTTTATTGAATATCTTCAGTACATCAAAGAGAAGCAGGAATATCGACGATTTAAAAAACAACAAATTAACCTGTTAAACAGAAAAAAATATGTTGTTACGGCAAGCCTTAGGAAATTAAAACGGGTCTTACTCTAAAAATAATGCCTACTATATTAATCATTAAAATTATAAAAATTGTTGTGTTAACAATAATAATATTAAATATATTTTATCTACAACCGTCCCCGGAACTAAAGTTACAAACACTATTTTAAATTTTTGGGAAGTTCCCCTTTCCGCAATGTGGAACTGTTCTTTTCCCACTAGTGCGGTAAAAACATTTGTATAAGGACTTTTCAAAAATCGTTTATTTAAACATCGTTTAACAATTATTACTATTACTTTCCACGTAAATTACCTAACATACAGATAATATACCTAAAAAATTTAAAAGTTATAGTCGAGTTGCTCACATTTCCCATATTTACGACTGCCGATTTTTAAAAGGCTTTCTTTTTTTGGTTTTGGGTCATTTTGACAACGGCTCCCACCCCTTTTGGTAACTGGTAGGTTAATCAATTCCTAGTGTAAAATTGGGGGAAAAATCAAAAAAAATTATCCCCAAAAATGATGGTTGTAGATAAAATACTTTTACATAATTCAGTGGTAAACGGTTTTAGCGCACTTAAGTGAATGCAAAACTCGCCTTTGGCTCGTTTTGCAAACTTCACTTTGGGGCTAAAAATTTTTCCACACTTGTTATGTAATATATATTACTTTCACCAATATGTATCAAAGCAGTAATAAACACCAGACTTTGACAGGATATTGACTTTTTGTGTTTTGATATTTTAGATATTTATTATTACCTTTTTTATTTTCTAATTTAAATAAATTTCTTATATGAATTAAATTAATTCTGTTGTTAAAAAAAAGAATACAAAATCCTATTTATTTTAATATATCGAAAAAACTAAGACGCAAAAAAACAAATAGGATGTCCTAAAAAAAGAATCAGCTAAATCTAGGCTTCGTTTTTTTAAACCTGTATTGGGACAAAATGGCACGGATACAGTATGTGCAAATTAAACTTTTTATTGACTTAAGCGAAAGCATAATTTTTTAAAACCCAAAATGGCTAACAAACAACTATTTAATCGTAAAATCCTGACCTATAAACACATTTTCATTTTAAATTTCTGCCAAAGGTCTTCAAAGCAACAAATTGTAAATTTTGCATAGCGTAATAATTAAAAATAAACAGGCGGAAAATGATCTTGATCGAAAATAGAAAATAATCGAACGTGATTAGTTTCTGGATGAACTAATTTTGCTTTGCTCTGGCTAAAAATATATTATTTTAGTGGTAGTTTGTTTTTATTAGAGCATTTAATTCAAAAATAACATGATCAAAAAATTTTGGAATTGGTTTTAAATTTTGTATAGTCAAAAATTACAGGAAAAAAGATAAAATCAATTTATGGGAAACTAAAGTAAGAAAGAGACAACGTTGCTGTAAGGAACTATCAGCGCCCCCAGCGGTACATTTTGAACCCTATGGGAAACGATGTAACTTTATTTGGTTTGTTGGTGCGTCCAAAAAACATACAAACAATACATGTACAAAATAATGTGACGTCAAAAAAAGTCAATTTATGACAACATAGATTTAAATTATTTTCCCAACAGGGGCTTAAACTAGGGCCCCGGGGAAAACACCTGCCCCCAAAAACATTATTTACAAGTAAGTAAGAAAGCATATAAAAATAAAAAGGTCAAATTTGATCTCCGGGAACCCCGGGAAGCGGTTGGTGCTTTGGGGGTTTTTTGGGGGCCTGATTACGATGGGAGGGGGGGTCCCTATACGTCGGGTTTCAAAGTAATTTGAAGGTCAAGTAAAGAAAAAACAGCATTGAAAAAATCTAGGCAAGTTCATGAATATGTTTTCAAAGTCGGAATTCGAATCGGGCGTCTATTTTCATCTATCCTAGAGGTTACCCAAGGTCATTTTAAGGTTTTTTTGAAGTGTTTATGGGATAAATATGTACGATTTTTACGTATGTATTCGAGGTTGGGTAATCGGGGTTTTTTTTGTCAGTCCACCTTTTTATTAAAATTTATTAATAAATATTTAATTTTTAAATTAAATTAATACATATATATATTTTTTTTATTTATTATAAAATTTTTTTTTTTTTAAAAATTTTTTGTTGGATGATCTGATTTGCTGAAAAATATGCCAAATGCCTACGAACTCAATTATTTGTAAGGGGGATTACACACCGAAAAAACAAAAAGAACAAACATTCGTTTTGTTCACCTTGTTTGTATGTGTTTTGTTTATTGTTCGCGTTATTTTGTCTACTAGGGAAAAAATATTTTTCCTCTGTTTGACCATTTTGGAAAATTATGGATGACGACGAACAAAATTTATTTCCTTTGGTTTCACACCGAAAAAACAAACAAAAACAAACATTCGTTCTTGTGACTTTCTTTGTATTTTTTTGGTTTTTGCTCCTTTTCTGTCTACATAGCCAACCAAATTTTGTTTCTTTTGTTCAACTAGTTGGAATAGTTATGGATGACCATAAAAACAAAAATTCTCTTTGATGTACCCCGCCAGTGGAACATGTGCAACAAGAATAAACAAACGATTGTTCGCCGTTTTACTGTCTACACTGAAAAAAACGTTTTTTTGCTGATGTTTGTTCTTGTTTTTTTTTTTCGGTTGTACATACCTTTGATTTTTACCGACGTCTACTCGAACATGTATGAACAAGAACAAACAAATGTTTGGTTTATACCAAATGGTTTGTTCGCGTGTTTTTTTTTATTTTCTTGTCTTTTAACGCCACTAAAGAAAAAACGTTTGTTCGTTTTCTGAATGAAAACTTTTTTTGTTCTTGTATGTTTTTTCGGTGTGTACATACCTTAATAATTTGACGACTGAAAGCAAAATTATTGGTCTATTATAAGAAGCAATACTTCTTAGTCTAGGAGAAATCGGCGCTTGAGTATTTTTTATACGATCCTCTTTAAATTGCCCTACTGATGATATAAATGCATGTTGCCATGGGGCAACCTGGTGCCATATTGTTTAAACCGAAATGGTTTAAACAATTGCAAGAAAATGTTATTTTTTAACGGGACAAATTTTTTCATATTCTTTATTAAAATACATATAAAAAAGGTCCTATGATTTTTCACGATAATGTTAATATTTTTGGAGATATGAATTCATAAAAGTTTGAAAAATCTCAAACTTGGGTACTTTTGACCCATGAAAAATATATAAAAAACAAGAATAAAATATCAATTTCTATTTCTTATATAATAGTTAATAATATTTTTAACTGAGATTCAAAAAAATGCATTGTTTTTATCTGTTTTTTGATTGTTTATTACGCGCGCTGAAACTAGATCAAAATTGTTAAGGAAAGCAATGTTATTTATAATAAAATTATCTACAATTTGTTTTTATAAGTTTTTTCCTCAAATCAATTTTACAAAAGTTATTAGAGCTTTATTTTACTTGTGAGCGCGCGTAATAAACAATCAAAAAACAGGTATAAACAATGAAATTTTTTCAAATCATAAAAGGTATTATTAACCATTGTATAAGAAACAAAAATAAGTATTTTTTTTAAATTTGAGAATTTTCGAACCTTTAAAAATTCATATCTCTAAAAATATTAAGTTTATCGTGAAAAGTCATAAGACCTTTTTTTTGTATTTTAATAAAGAATATAAAAAATGTTGTCGGGTTAGAAAATAACAATTCCTTGCAATTGTTTAAACCATTTCGGTTTAAACAATATGGCAACAGGCTACCCTATGGCAACATGCATTTATATCATCAGTAGGGCAATTGAAGGAGGATCGTATAAAAAAAAATTGAGGTGGAATAGTTTTCGGTACTCATGCGCCAATTCCTCCTAGACTATCTATCTTTATTAAAGTTTTTAAGGAACGTTTATTAAAAAAAAATTAAAGCCATCACTACACTTTGAATTAAACATCATTTTACAAAAAATGTTGTTTTTTCTATGACACAGTGATTTTGTCAATTGAAATGATAAATAAATATATAATTTCTAAAAAAATACTGGGTAAAGAGATGCAGTATACAAATCATATTAATTGACATAAAAATATAAAAAAACTTTGATGTTATCCACATTTATTCTATTTTGGTCGTACAAAAAACCACCTAGCGTGGCGTGATGTTCATTAGCCGGTCGAACACTTCTCAACATCCTGTAATGAATGTTCCGCTTATGTTACAGCCCTTTGCGTAACTTGAATACACCACACATAAATCTGGAAAGTTTTCATTCAGGAAGAAAATGTAAGGGTTCCCGAAACGATAAATTTCGTTTAATTTTCTCTATTCTCAATCGCCTAAAATCACCTAAGTTTTAAATAATTTGGGAAAAAATTTTTTTTAGTACAATTTTATAGGTTTTTTAAATTGGTAAAAAAAAATTATTTCGTAAAATTTAAGTTAATTTTAATTTTTTTTGGTTCAGAAAATAACTAAAATTCCCAAATTTATTTATTCAAAAAACCCAAACAAAATAATTTTAAAATTAAGAATAATTTTAGTGAAAACCAATATTTTCAGGGTGGCCGTCCATATTTTATTTTAATCGGAATAACTTCAGAACAAATAAAGAATCAAGATGCGGTTTTTCCCCGATACCTTAAATTTTTTAAAGTTATTTTCATCTTCACCATTTTGTTGTGACATTCCATTAGCTCAAAACAAAATGGGGATTTTCCCATTTAGAACAACTTTGTGATTTTAATTGGGAAAACCCCCGTATATGTTTGATTGAATATTTTAAAATCAATCATTTTCTTTAAAAATTAAACAAGTTTAACTATCACAAAAACCCAAGCATTTATTCACCTCGAAAAATTGACTGCATGTTTCAAGAATATTATTAACAATGAAAATTTGTTTTATATTACAAAAAAAAGTTGACAAAGGTATAGGTTACTCACAAAAAATAATAAATTAAAAAAAAAAAAGTAAAATTTTTAAAAAACTACTGGATTTTGGGGTTGAAAAATGCCCTTCGCCGACTTCGACCGCACCTTTTTCAAATTAAAAAAAAAACTTAATTTTAAAACTATTAACTAAAAATTCTTCAGGAATATTTTCTATCATGTTTCATATTAAAATTTTTTAAATTTCTCTAAATTTTGATTAGTGGACATAACACCACAAAAATCCCCAAGAAAAAAATCTGGAAAGTCAAATCTTTGGGGAACGGGTGGCCCAAAAAGGACCCCCTCTTCCAATGCACCGGTTTCCCAAAACGTTGCTCAGTGAATCCTTGTAATTTTTAGCATAAATTTGGGAAAAACCCTATTGGTTCATGAAAAAAAGCCCATTAATTTTTTCTTTAAGATACCAAGCTGTGACTTTTGGCGAATATCTAACCCAATATTGTCGAGGATTTTTGTTGCAAAAAATGCAGTTTTGCTTTTTTTGGCTTCGTCTGACATTATTAGTATATCCAAAAATTTATATTTTTTCCTTATTTAAATTTTGAATCCCTACAAAAATTCACCTTTTGGGGAAATGGTTTCTTTTTATTTCTTGTAAAATTTGAATTTTGTATGGCTTTAATTTAAGTTCTTTTTTTTATGATTTTTTTACTGTAGTTCAGGAAATATGAACTTGAGATTTTTCTTGTTGCCAATGTTGGTTTTTCCCCAAATTATCTCGAATTTGTAACGTTTTATTTAGCAAATTCCCATTGTTTATTAATTTCTTTTTCGGGTTAAAGTTCCTGAAACCCCAGAATTTTCTGTACCAGATTTAAAAAATTTTTGTGGGTGGAGCTTTATTAAACGTTTCTAAATCTTCCGGGTTTCTTTTTTTTTTGGGTTTTCCGGAAACAAAACACTTTTTCCCCTTTTTCACTTAACGAGAACATTTTGCGCTGTCCAATTAAAATACTTGTCAAAAATGAGCAACAATGGCTGACAACGAGGCTTTGTTGTTGGGGAAACGAGATAACTTTGTTTCCACAGGCGACTTTCAAAAAAGACCTTTTAAAATAATATTCATTCTTCGGAGGTCAATAAATGCCTTATAGCTTGTGTTAATTTTTTAAAGGGGAATAATTAAATTTAAAAAATATTTAAACATATATACAGGGTATTTCATTCATAATAACAAATATATCGTATTTTGTTTTTGAGCTAATGGAATGTCACAAAAAAAAATGGTAAAGGTACGAAATAACCTTTAAAGAAATATAAGTATATCTGCGGAAACCGTATCTTGATATCTTTATTTGTTCTAAAGTCATTCGCGATTAAAATGGTCAAAATATAGACGCCACCCTGTATATTTAATATGTAAATGCTAATTATAGAAATAAAAATCAAAGGGGCAGTAGATTTAAACGTCTATCTGTACATTATAATTATGATTTAGTGCTGAAGGAGGCAGTAAATTCGTAGTCAAAAAACAGTAGATTTATTGGTTTAAACACTATGTTAGTGAAAAGAAGGGCAGTAAATTGAGAGTCCAAAGAAAATAGGCATTTGATAGCGTAAACAATGCACTTGATTCTAAGTCTAAAGTCAGTGGATTCGACAGTCTAGATCTAGATATTGTAATAGAAAGAAAGGTAGTAGATTCGAAATCTGATGGCAATCAGTTCGACAATCAAGTCAGTCAATGAAAAGAAAGGTAGTTGATTCGATGCGGAAAGGTAGTAAATTAGGTAGTCTAAACATTATAGTGATAAAGTGAAACAAGGTGCATTTTTAGAAGAGTAAAAGGGTATAATTAAGTTGTAAATCGTTTTATTATGTTGACGTATACCAATATACGTTTACCCTTTAAAAATGTTCTTTAGTTACGCATGTTACTCACGTAACCCATCAGAAACACCAGCTTTTTCCCCCTAACTTTAATACCAAAAATGATTGTATTTATTTTAAAATTATTCGTTTACGTAGGTCTATACCAAAGATAATACTACTACGGATAAGATAAACCATTCAATGCTATATTTTTGATACCCCTAATGGACTTTGGCTAACGCGAGCCGATGTCCATCGAGATATTTTCGCGCTATATATTTCATCCTTGAACGAAAGTTAAACAGTGTTGCCGGCAGGCTTTTACTATTGGCGTGATGAAACGCGACTAGAAAATACACAACCCGTTTAGCCGCCCGCTTTCGCTACTTCGTATTCCGAATAAGGTACAAGCGACAGACATTGGCAATGTCGCACATGGTTTCGTACCTCGTTTCGCTGGGGCAGGGGTTACCGACTTAATTTTATTCGCATTTACGGAAGCATTGATATCTCCGAACTGATTCAGAGCACCCCATTTAAATGAACCATCTATCCGTAGTAGTATTATCTTTGGTCTATACTTACATAATCTGTTAAAATAAAGATTTTACAAATTTTTGTACCAAATTTTAAAAATATTAATTGTGATGTTTGCTTAATTTTGACTTTCTTTAAAATTCTGTTAATATACAAGCAAGACACATAAGAACCTTTTCCTAATAAACTTTACAAACAAATACTATGATTCCTATGTTTATGACGTAGTCACACAATTTGTTAAAATGAAGTCCTTTCCCGATTCGATTTCTGGACGAAAAATGAGGACAGACAACACAAGAAAAAATTGCACTTATCATTTAATTTTAAGTTTTAATAATTTATTTTAAAATTTTGTTCTATTTTTAAGGAATGTCCCACTGGCAACATTTATTGATGTTATTGCAGATTGCGGCTAAAAGTAATGGCTTAGACGATTTAACTACCTGGATAACGTATAACTACATAGGTAAACGTTACAATATACGAATATTTTAAGTTATTGTGGAGTATATTTTCTTACAAGCCATAATTCTTAACGACATACATTTCATATAAACTTTTGAATATTAAATATATTCAGTTTTCTATGAAACTTAAATGCCCCTTATTAGATATGCACTTGGTCGTTTTGATATTCTTATACTCTGTGTACTATTAGGTCCAAAATAACACTAAAATAAACAAAAATGTTTTCTATTTTCTCGCCTACGCGTCTTGTCCGGTCCAAACAAGATTTTCTTACCCATATGAATAAATATTAAGAATATTTGTTTTCTTAAAACTTTGTAAAGTGCGTTTTACATTTTAAGGACGATTAAGTCAGGAAATTCGACGTATTTCCTCGATTCACCGACTTCTATCATAGCAAGTGCATGGCATATTATGCCCCCCAGTGAAAGCAGTTTCCTATTTATATGTTTCTTTTTTGTTTTGTGTCAGTCTACGAAAGGTTAAAGCCGAAGTCCTTTTAGGACATACTTAGTTATTAAGACAAGTAGTAGTACTTCTGTCAACAAAAACTTCGAGATAAAAATTCAAGATCGAAGTGAGTGGCAACAACCCGATCTCCCCGGCACGGTTGGAGACATCATCTGGTATACGGAGGGTTTCCCAAAAACCAGAGGGATCTGGAGGGGGGTGTCGGTGAAATGGGGAATTCACAATTCTCCATTCCACTAGGAACACACAGTACTGTATTTCTAACAGAAATATATGCTTTACTGCACTGTGAAAAAAAAATATAACAGGAGGGCTTAAAAAAACAAGCGGATCTGCATAATAACAGACAGCCAGGCGTCACTGGGGGCACTAGTAAACCCCAAGGTGACGTCCAAGCTGACATGGGAATCCCAAAAAGAACTGGGGTCCTGGGAGAACGCAACAGGGTAATTTTCCCTGTGGGTACCAGGACATTCGGGAATAGGGCAACGAAAAAGCGGATGAGCTAGCAAGACATGGATCATCCACTCCATCTTTGAACCAGAACTTGCCCTTGGGTGCCCAAAAACCACACCACGGGGCAAACCAGGGAATGGACCCGAAACAAACACAAGGAATACGGGGAGAATGGTAGAAAAAGACAGGGAAAAGAGCTTCATAAGGGGCCCATCCCAAAAAAACGAAGGAAGAACTAGTCAGACAAAGTAGGAAAAGACTTCCATAACAGTAGGGTTTAACGGGCACGATAACCTAAGAGGGCACCTACACAAGATGGCTCATACAATGGGGACTCAAGTTGCGAATGTGCGACAGGGGGAAAAACCCACCATATACTGTGTGAATTAAATATTTGGGCAACCAAAAATGAGCCCACAGGAATATATCAACCAACCAGTCTCGGGTTTAAAACGTGCAAGGGAAGAGACAAAGGGAGGGTTTGGGATAAAAGGGTAATAATTAAAAAAAGTCCCAAAAGGCTGCGCTGCCAAAAAAAAAAAAGACAATACTCCTCCCCGCAGGGGGATCTTTCTGGATGAGAGTGAAAAGGCAGCCCCAAAGGATTTCTCCATCCTGTTTTAGAGCCTCACAGGCACGCGACTAACCCCGCCTTAAGCAACCAATCAATCAACGTGAGTGTCTTAAGAAATGTGAAAGATGGTTTAGGTTTGTTGGTAGATGTAAAGATAAAGAAATATACCTCCGCGGGCATAAAGTTCCATATACATTTAGGACACTCCAGAAACGGACAAAGTGAACAGTTTAGGGGTTTTCCAAATTTTCAGTAGTTGTTAGTATAAGTAAAAACCTGCAGTATTAGCTTTGCTACTTTTAAAGAGTCTTATGTATGAGATCCGGTGCGGCGGGGAACGCAGAGTTAAGGTGAATCATACGAAGAATATTTTTTTTTTTTTTTCCTACAAGAGTAGAGTTTATCTAAAAGTCAAAAAAAAAAAAAATTTTTTTTTAAAAAAAGTAGTAATCCTTAAAGTAAGAATATTTTTGTGCGTTTAAATAAGGTTTTCTTAAGCCATTTATTTAAAGATTTTGATTTAGTATTTTTTTTTTTTTTTTTAATGGATTTATTAGTTTACTCAAATATGTAAAGCTTTGTATTTATAGGTTCTTAAACCATGACGATTTTGGATTTTGCGAACTAGATGAACGTTATAGAAAAGATGACATGTGGATTGCGACGTTTGTGACCAGATTAAAGATATTTGCCAACACTGGTTTGACACTGGCAACAGCGCACTGACTCACTGAACTTCTTGAGAGAAATCCAATCAAAGCGTTGTTTGAGGGGTGGATGTACACCAGTGTTGTCAAATGTAGTCTTTCCAACAGTAAATAACGGCGGCAAAGTTTCGAGCACGACTTATAGAAGATCTTATGCAATTGTTGGCGCGTAAGCTTAAATCAAATCTCTATCTAAAGATTATTTGAACAATTTTTACACATCAGAAGGGTATTTTTAAAAACTTACATCTTTCTGGAGAGGTCATTAAAGAAAAGTATATACGAACTTGTTTTGTTTTATTGACCTTATCTCTAGGTATGCAAAATATTGGACGCTCTTTATAACTGTTAAAAATGAGTTTAAGTAAAACTGACAATTTTACTTTTAAATTACTTTAAAGCAAATAATGGTAGAACCTAATTGCCACTTTATATGTTGGCATTTGTTCAAAAATTGGATCTTGTCATATACTTTTATTACAACAATAAATATACATTTAAAAGAATTTCAGTGGATGCAAATAAGTACGATGAAATTAATTATATTATTTTCAGTACTGTTATTCTTAACCTTTAAAAAAGCCTTCGCGGGCCATTAAAATAAACATTTAATTAAACCTAAGGTTTTGTACAATGTAATCATCCCACCCATACTATCTGCCATTCTATTTTTATCTTTAATTAAATCCGACAATTCTTTTATATTTATAGAATTGAGCAAAATATTAAATAAACGTCCCAAAATGTTATTTAAGGTAATATTTTATATGTATGTTCTGTAGTGTTGTGGTTTTAGGCTCAGTCTCTATACCCCTAGGCCAGGACCGAAGTGGTCCCATTCTATATTTTTTTTGGCGTGCAGTAGATGTTAAATTTAAGATCGTTCGTAAATATTCGCGAACTTATTCTTTTACTAGCGAAATTGGAGACAAACATAAAGGGGCTTTAAGTAGAGCTTCCACGCTATTTATTTTCGAGGAATAACCAACAAAAAACAAAAAGTTATTAATGTATTTTTTGTTTTAGTTGTTGCTAACAGACTCTACAGACAAGACAACGTAACAATATGTATTTAAAAAACAGACCAAACAAAACTAGTTTTGTGTACAAGTAAAACTAAACACCGTACTACTATACTCATTAACATTTTAATAAACATTTAATAAAGTTTAAAAACGGTCCCCTGGAACACCAGCGCCATCTTAATTTACTGCAATTTGAGGGCTACTTTTGTAACCCAGAGATGATGCTCCTTATCTTTAGGCTCCATGCTCGAAACCAAATAAATTTTTGTAGGTAACCACAATATACCGGTATCACAGTGGTATCACAGCATTACTAACAAAGAGCCGCACGATTTCACAAATTGGCAGGGAAAATACGGTCATTTTCATCGCGCAAGTTTAGCCGCCGCGTGCGTTTCTTTCGTGTTTTGTGCTTAAAATTATCAAAGGCCCCGCCAGGGAAAGATCGTGCTGCCTGTTAGTTTTGCTGTTCCACAAGTAATTATGTTACATGGTTACCTTGCAAAAATTTGTTTAAATCCAAAATAAAACAATTATAGGAATCCCCCACAGGCCAGTCACCTTACTCCCATATGAAAGATGTCAAAGGCCGAGCCATTCAATCATTGTTGTTGCAAAATGATCAATTGTGCATACAACGGGCGCAATTTAAAAATGAAGAACAATACGCGATCAGGTACGAAATCAGCACTAAGATGGAAATAGCGGCAGTAATTTACATGCGAATATTCGGGAGAACATAGCAGCGAATTTTCGCGAATATTCGCGAAATTTTGCATTCTTCGATTGGAAATGTTCGCGGTTCACGTCTCTACGTGTACCCAAGGAGGACTTTTTAGTAATGTTTTTGGTCATAAAGAATACAGACGCTTTGATTTACCAAAACTGTTTAACAACAATATCAACGAGTCAGTACAATTATTTTCCCGATAAGGATATTTGCCAACACTGATTTGACACTGGCAACAGTGCACTGACTCACTAACCGCATAACTTCTTGAAAAAAATCGAATCAAAGCTCTGTTTGAGGGGTGGATGTACACTAGTGTTGTCAAATGTAGCTTTCCAACGGAAAACAACGGCGGCAAAGTTAAATTGCCAACTAATTAAATTTTAGATGCTTTTACCCTTTACAATACGAAATTTAAACTATAAATTTATTGTTTTTTTTTCACTGAATTACTTGTTTACATAAACAGTAGGTCAAATCACAGGGTTTAAAGATATATGTTTTTTTTTTTTATTTTAAGTAAGGAGGAAAACATATGTGTTTACTTAAACTGCTTTAAACTAAAAAATTTAAATTTAGTGTAACTATGATAAATACTTTTGTTTATACAGTTTGCAAATGCAATCTAATTTTTTAAATCAATTATGCGTAGATGTTTAGTGAACTGTGGATGGGGTCGTAAAAAATACTTTTTGAGTAAACCTCCCTGTACACTAGCCGAAATTGCTTATCCTGTACCGGAGAGTCGGTTACAAAGTATACGGAGTCTTATGAGAGCTACAGGCTAACTGGTTTTCTCATGACATTACGTCAGAAATTCTAAAAACAATCTAAGAATATCTACAGTTTTTACCAGAATTTTAACAACTGTCATTTTAATTATTTTTTAATTTTCAGGAAAGTTTTTATATTTTATTTTTATCTCAAAAACGGTGGCAGACTTGCCACCGAAACGTAGCTAAGTATTTTCTTTTTTTGGGTTTTTTGGGTTTTTTTTTTGGGCTGTTTCAGGCCATCTGCTAGTTCAGAGGGTTCAATAGGATTAAGCAGGCTCAGTCTCTATACCCCGAGACTAGGACCGAAGCGGTCCCATTGTATAAAGTTTCCTTTAGCGTGTACCCAACCAGGACTTTCCAATTTATATTTTTGTATAAAAACTTTATTTGACACTTAATTTTTTTCCCTTTTTTTTTGCAGACGAATTCTAATTTTAAAGTGCTTACAGCTCAATTTCCCATGACAAGGGATCATAGAAATAAATTTCTTAGAAAAGTTGTATCTGTAACACTGCTTATATTTAACCTTTTACCGTCAGATGACTGACCTTGACGTCACTTGAAGCACTTATATCCTGTGGTTAACTCCACTTCTCTTATATATCTCTTTTGCCCTTATATTGTAATAGCTAAGCTGTGATGTCGGTATAGAAAACAGCGTTTTTTAAAAAAAAACTGATCACAAAATAATTCAGCAAAAACTGTTTATGATCCGTAAATATATAGAAATCCTATCACCAAACATAAAATAAGTTAGTCAAAACACTTGCAAACGGGGCCGAATGCCAAACAACGTGAAATAGGTATTAGAAAAATGGATCAAAAAGATTAACTACGGTACTGGCGAGTAAATAAAATCGATCCGGTAGTCCGCTCTGCGCACACTCGAACACCCAGCGATTTAAAAATTATGTCTGGTCCAAATGGCATAAATTTACTTTTTTGTCGATGTAACTTAAGTTTTGTATCGATCTTTCGGTAGCCTCTGCAGGTCCATATGAAGGTCAGTTATTATTCCGATATAAAATAAATTCCTTATTTTATCAAACACTATGGTCAAATACTATTATTTACTAAATTACTTGATAAGTTGAACTTTTACAATTATATTACTGTCTATAAAATAAATGACATATGAAATAAAATAAAACCTACACTCATTCTCGTCAATTTTCATTCTATTTTTATTTTACGACTAGAAAACTATTAAACACCGCATTTTAGATTCATTGATGTCAGGCATAGATGTCAAAACTTTTTAAGAGATAAACCTAAATCCCAAAATTATACCGAAGATATAGTGAATTTTAGATTTATTTTGACAACAAATAAATGTAACCAGGAAGATTGTTAAGACAAATTTAAACTGTCGATGTGGAAAGACCACCTGTCTAAAATATTAATAATTAGTTTTGACGTTCTCGGTTTACATATAATCAGTCATAGAGAACTGTCGTAGGGGACATTGCCCCCTTGCAGCTAAAATATTTATTTGATTCGTTAAGTTTTCCTTTCGTCACTTTATTTCTTAGGATTCTCCAGACCTACCTTTCTTGGACTACTGTATGTTTCCTAAAGGTAGGTGGTAAATTTGTCTAAGTACTAACCTATTGTGAGTGTTTTAAGTGAGGTAAGAGGCAGTTTATTAACGCGAGACTTAAAGATTTTGAAGGTAAAGAAAAGACCTCTGAAGGCGACAGGTTTTTCAACCTAAAAACTCTAGGATGAATAAACAAATAAAGGGTAACGTTCTTGGCCTATTCAGATGTAGTGTAAAGGGATGCATTAGGACTGTTATGGGATAACAATAATATAATTTCCTAATAATTAACTGGCTTGTTATTTACTTGTTCTTTGGAATCCACCTATATACGTGTACGAAAAAAATATCAAAAATAGTTTAGTTCTGGTTAGTGTAATGCGATTTGTAGATGTAGCATATTACTATTGCATGAAATAAAATGTTTTGAATTATTTTATGTTATTTTTTAGCCATAACTATAATAATTTGACGTTAAATAATATGATGTGTTGAAAATTCTCATTAAATTGTAGTCCCTACCTCCTTGGTGTCTTGGTGTCACAGAACAGAACCCCTGAAAATACGTATCGAAAAGAAAATTCTATAGCTGGTTACAAGAAGTAAAGAATTATTTTTGTGAAAGTGGTGTTATTATTGGGAAACGCTTCTTGTTTTAAGTCAGGATGTAAATTAATTTATAAAGTATTTAGATTAGAGGAAAGATAAACTCTACAAGTTGGCAGAATTTTTTAATAAAGTAAGCTTTTCTGTTGTCAACAAGGTTAGATAATCATTGGTTCTGCAAAAGCTGGGGGAGTTCATAGAAGAATAATCATTTGTAGAATTTGATATAATATTTATATGATTATGTTTAGTTCAAACAATAAGAATTTTGGTGCCTTGATTCAATATTAATTGTATTTCCTCTTCAAGTGATATCTGTATGACCTTGCGCTTGTTTTTCAAATCAAAGTAGGGAACTGGCTTGAGATACTGAATATTTGAGTAAAAGATGGATGTCGTCAGCAAAACTGTGGATAGAATTGATCGTGAAAGAAGAAAAAAGAAATTAAGTTGGTGCCAGTACTAAGGCATGGGGTAACCCAGAATTAATTTAATATATGGAGTAACAGATATACGTCAATTAGAAAGAATACTGGATAGTCTAAAAAATTTTTAGTGGAAGACTGAAAAAGGGTAACAGATATTACAGTACATTTACAGATAATAACAATTATCTGTAAATGTACGTGCAATCATCCAAAAGTACAATTATTGACTAAATAATAAAATTACATTGATAGAACTAAACAGAACTAACCAAAACTAACCGAATTAGGTGATGCTATTATTTTGGTGACAAGAAATATAATTCATCGAGCATAAAAGTAATTTCTTGGGTATGGTTTACGGTGATTATTTATTTATTTACAATACAAACTGTTTAAAATTTGAATACATAAATTTAAGAACAAATCGGTTAATTTGACATAAAAGATAAGTTTTGGGATTTGTTACAATATAAAAAGATTTAATTTAGAGATAACAATTTTGTTGGTGACTAAAAAAATATTCCCTGTTTAAATTAATAATTCCCCTTGTGCTTTAAAATGTTCTGCTGTTATTATCTATTTGAGAAGTGAAAATATGTAATAAACAATAATATGGAAAAACACTGTACAAATTAATCTTTGTCAAGTTAATGAATATTAAAAATTCGAACTGAATAAATCTCTAAGCATTACAATCTTAACCATGCCAAAAAAAATTAACTGAAAATTTAAAATTAAAGGAAAATCGTAAATGTTGCAGTTTTTATTTTACATTCGTTTACGAGACTTCTGCCAAAAAGAACGCAACTAATTTTAATGTTGTAGTTTATGCCAAGACAAATCCTTCTTAAATAAAGCTTCATTTATAAAGATAATCCGATACATGGAAATGTTAACTAATTATTCTTAGCTTTTGCTAGCTGCTCCAGGATCTTGTAATAAGCATTTATATATAGAGTGATATACCGCACTAAAAAGTAAAAAATATGTGTGTATGTGTGTATCTATTAAAATTTACAAACATAATAAAACCCTTCAATAAACTTGTTAAATAACCAATTAGACCTTAAAATTTCACCTTCAGCGGGAATAGAGGAACAGGCCCCGCGGAACTCGCGCAATGAACAGTAGGTCAAGTCTGGACTTCCATAATTCTTTGTTAATATGTATAAAATTGACGTTATCAAATGTAAAATTCAAACTAACTGTAAGTACTTTCACTGTTTTTTTTTATTTTTTTGCACAACATTGTTGGTTATTAAACGAAACTATTATAGAATATTTAAAATTATTGTGTAATATTGGATTTTATATTATCTGATTTAATCTGGAAAGAATTAATGGCGCCACTTCACAGCCTTCTATTTAAATGGTCGATACTTTTGATCTTAATAAAATAAATAAAAACCTCTTTTTTTATAAATTTCAAACATTGTTTGGTAGTTGGAAGAACGGAAAACTTCTGCGGGTAGCAGATTCCAGTCTGGACACTCTGGAGATAACGGAACGAAGAAAGTGGGAAGTTCGGAGCCTCTTAAGTTGGACTGTAAAATGCATAAAAGTGGCTCAACGTGTTGCTCTGTTGGGAGCTGTCAAAAAAATAATTATTACTTGCCAACTCCTCAGAGCAGTACCTAGCCGTGAAAATACCTATAAAAATGCGACATATTCCCTACAGCCCGTCGGTGGGTAAGAAAAGAAAACTTTTCTGTAAGCGAGAGATCATTAATAAGACGAACAGCTCTTTTTTGAATGGAATCAAGAATGATAAGGAAACGCCATTTCCCAGACATAAAAACAATATTCTAAAATGGTCTGATTTGGAATACATACAGAGTATACAGATAAAATGGAGGAAAATACTTTCTGGCTCGAAAGAGGAATCCAAGCTTTTTTGAAGCAGCTGAGGCCATGGATGTAATGTATTTGTGCCAGTTAAGGTTGTTCTCAATAGTAACGACTTTTTTTCGTGACATCAAACATGACTGTGTGATGTTTAAGGCCTAAATCAAGATTAGTTTAATGTCTTGTGAAAGAGATATTTGCATTGACCTGCGCGTGTTCTCTAAATCAGGCCCATAGGCTGGCTTAAGAAATTAAAAATTAGAGTGGAGGATACTATCGTCAGCAAAACTAATAATAGGATGAATTGTGAAAGAGAGATCGTTGATTTACGAAGAAATATAGTTGGTGCCCAGGGGCACCCAAACATTAATTTAGGTAGAAGCTGAAAGGATGAGGTTACGATATTATAAGTAACAAACAATAAACACAAAATTATAGTCACTATTTAATAAAAACTTATCACTGAAATAAGAAGGTTTTTATTGATCCAAAAAACTTCTGCAACTACAAAATAAAACCACACAAGGCAAAACAATTGAAAAAAATAAAAGAAACAAAATTTCGTGGAATTTTGTTTCTGCGCAGAATCATAGGAGTCCCCGAGACAGTGTTTTTTATAGTGGGCTAGATACTTTTTAATCGAATAGGCCATAGTATTGGGCTTCCATAAACCTTCAAACTTCCTTGCAACGAAACATGTAATTTGCTTGGAAGGGTTGATGAGACGTCGACGGTCGACAGTACAGTCGGGAATATAATTTTATTCGCGCCGCGCCGTTGCACCAGAAAACGATATCTCATTCGATCCTTAATATAAATAAATGTAGTTAACGTTTAAAAATATTAATAGTACGGTAGACGAAGATTTTCTTGGTTTAAACGTGCAGAAAATAAACATTTTTGAATTAAGAAAATATATCATTATAAATTAAAAACATACGACGAATCGTATAATAACATAAAAATAGCGCATTTCGTTTAAAAAAAAATGAAAACTACCAATAGCAGTTTTATTTGACTACCGTCAAAGGGTGAACGGGTATCCGTAGCAATATTTCAGGTATTAATGGCAGGGTATACGAAGATTTTCTTAATTTAAGCGTGCAGAAAATAAACGTTTTTGAATTAGGAAAATGTATCATTCTAGATCAAAAAACATACGACGAATCGTATAATCACATAAAAATAGTGCATTTTGTTTAAAAAAATCAAAACGACCAATAGCAGTTTTATTTGATGTTTAATTGTTTTTTAATCATTATTTTTGGATTCAGCAGGAAAAATTGATATGAAATAGCTATTTGAATTTTTTTACTTTACAGTACTTTAAGTACTGGCAGATTCAAAAAAGCGACCTGTCTAGTCCTCGTGGATAACCCTGCGCTATCACTACTCAATACAATTTTACTGTTAACAAATAAATATTTAAAGATTATTTTTAATATTTTTTACATCGTAAAATATTTGCAATAATTCAATTATATCAAGTCTATGTCTAATCTGCTGCTTTAGAAATCGTTGCCAAATATTTCTTTTTGTATTTTTAACCAAGCTTATATTTTTCGTACTTATGAAACATTCTGTTTAAGATTATTACTTAAAAAAAATAAAAAAGTTGGTTTCAGTAGTTATACTTGTTATTTTGCAGCCTATTGCTTTATTGCACTGTATTTTCCTTGCTAAAAAATCCTGTTTTTTTTAGTTTTTTTATTGGGCATTGTTGGAATTCGACTATATAGCGTAACATATATACCTTTTTTTTTAAGGGTTTTCTTAAATTAGAGTCACCTGTCACTAGTCATATTTCTTGCCTTATTTTAGCATGTGTTTTAGAAGAATAATCTCAGTTGCTTAGATTTTCAAAATAGTCATCTAATCTGACCTTCATATGTCTTAAGCCATGGATTCAGATGTGTTTAAAACACATAACACATAATTACTTCTGGGCCATTTCTTGTTAGCAAATCTCATTGTTTACCTTGTACCAGAAATCCATAGGTGTTATATCCTGTTGTTTATGGCAGCAAACTCTTTATGCTATCCAGGCACCCCATCCTTATCTGTAGGAGGAGGAGGTAGGGTATGTCCTAAATTTACAACGGACAGTCTCTGTCAAGATTAGCTTAAAGTTTTACAGCAAGAATGGCATACGGTTTCCTAGAGGAGTTGAAAATTATATCAACACATTGCCCAGGCCAACCAACAGCCTGTTGCTAATTAAATTTGCCAAACCAAGCCACTAAGTAGCAACACTTCTTAAAAATGTTATTAAAATATTGTTTTACGGCATTATCATTGTTATGAAACCAATATTTATATTGCTTTGTGGATTACCCTAACAATTAGTTAATAGTATACGTTTAATAAAAAAGGCCGAATATGCTCTCAAATACAAAGAAGTACCAATATGTGCCTTCCTAGATATAGAAGCAACGTTCGACAACACGTCCCTTACATCTATCTCAGACTCATCGAGGCGCAGAAGTATCGAGGCAACAAGCTGCAGGTAGATAGACTGCATGCTTAAGAGAAGATCAGTATATACTTCAATTCTTGAAGAAACTCTTGTAGCTCGGGTTGAGCGAGGATGTCCGCAATGGGGAGTTCTGTCCCCACTGCTATGGAACCTTGTCATAGACGACCTACTAAATGTCCTTTAACTTTAAGGGGACCAAACATTGGGATACGCAGACGATCTCGTCATTATGGCCCAAGGAAACTTTAACAACACTGTTGGGATAAAATGCAACACGGCCTAAAAGCAGTTACCAGATGAACGAGAAAGGAGGGACTAAACATAAACCCTTCTAACCATAGGTGCTTTCGCCAAAAGGAAAAATCTGGAGGGCTTAGGACCCTGACCTTACAAGGTAAAACAATCAAGATTGTGGGAGAGGTAAGATATTTGGGTGTCATCCTAGACTCTAAACTTACCTGGAACCAACATCTTCAGAAAGTAAGGAAGAAAGCGGAGATGACTCTTATGTTAATCAGAGACGCTCATGGGAAAACATGGGGCCTTAAACCAAACATGGTTTATTGGTTATACACATGGTTAGGCATGATAAATACGCATCACTGGTATGGTGGACCAAAAATACGACAAAGAACTGTTATTACAGTAGAATTCAAACAACCCCAACAGCAGCCAGGAGTGTCTCTTAGACTTTTCCCCCACTTAACCTCATAGTAATGGGAGAGGCAAGAATGAACTACTTCCGACTGCCACAGAAACCAACTGGTGTCTGCGCTAGTTTGGGACACAACAACATAAAAAGTCAGGTTTTGGCCACATCCTGGACGAGAGAATAAACCAGATGACTCCCCAATACTCATTTAACAAAAACTTCAAGGTAAAAATTCCATATTGAAGTGAGTGGCAACAACCTGATCTCTCCGGAGTGGTATACGGATGGCTCCAAAACCGAGCAGGGAACTGGAGCGGGCGTGAAGTGAAATGAGAAATTCACAATTCTCATTCCACTAGGAACACACAGTTCTGTATTTCAAACGGAAATATATGCTTTACAGCATTGTGCAAAAGAAAATAACAGGAGGGCTTATAAAAACAAGTGGATCTGCATAACAACAGACAGCCAAGCCACACTGGGGACACTAATAAGCCCCAAGGTAACGTCCAAGCTGACATGGAAATGCCAAAAAGAACTTGAAGTCCTGGAAGAACGCAACAGAGTAATTCTCTTGTGGGTACCAGAACATTTGGGAATAAAAGGCAACGAAAACGTGGATGAGCTTGCGAGAAAAGGATCATCCACACCATACTTTGGAGCAGAATCTCCCCTGGGAGTGACCAAAACCACAGCACGAGGGCAAACCAGGGAATGGATTCGAAACAAACACAAGGATTACTGGAGAAACCTCAATAGAATTAGACATGGAAAAAGCTTCATAAGGGCCCATTCAAAAGAACAAAGGAAGAACTACTCAGACAAAGTAAGAAAAGACTTCGCATAACAGTAGGGTTACTTACAGGGCACGATAACCTAAGAGGACACCTACGCAAGATAGGCTCATCCAAGGGGACCCAAGTTTGCAGAATGTGGACGACCAAAGACAGGCAGTATTTGGCAACCGAAGATGAGCCCACAGGAATGTATTAATTAACCAGTCTCGGGGTTACACAGACTTGTAGAAGGAACAAGACTAATGGGAGGATTGGTATTAAAGATAATGGGAGATTAGACACAAAAAGTCCAAGAGACGTGCCCCGCTGCCTCCGGTAGTGAATCAAGACGGCTCCCAGAGAAGAAGAAGAAG
>JAHBCN010009630.1:0-34502 GCA_019359885.1 Listronotus oregonensis
TTTTTTTGGATAAAAATATGAGCTGTTTTAAGACATTTTCCCTAACTTTTCGTAAAGTTTCTTAAGATACCCCCAAAAATTTCCCTCTAATATTTCCCCAAGTTGTTCCAATTTCGGCTTGTTCTAAAAACCCTCTTTTAAGATATCCCCAAGAAAATAACCGGAGCAGTAAGATCGGGGATTGGGGGGCCATCCAAGTCTCCGTTTTTTGAAATTAATCGATTTGGAAAATTGTCTTTAAAAGAGCAATTGTGGATCGGGAAGTATGGGCAGTTCACCACCTGTTGAAACCAGTAGGGTTGGTCTTCTTCTTCTTGTGGAAAAAAAAGTTTCCAGCATTTCCCTGTATCGATCTTCATTTACAGATAACTTGTGACCAATTTTAAAAAAAAAGGGCCCGATTACCCTTTTGGGGCTAAAATTCGACTCATACGGCGACCTTTTCGCTCTGGAGGCCTTTGAGTGAATTAATTGTGGATTTTGGGGCTCCAATAGCGCGTATTCTGCTTATTTACAAAACCGCATAGGTGAAAATGCGCCTCGTCTGACATCCATAATTTGTTTACAAAATCTGCGTCTATCGGGTTCATTATCCCTTCTGTATTCTACCCTTTGCGATATAGTCTTGTGGATTTAGTTGCTGCACCAGCTGGATTTATACGGATGCCTACGAAGATTTTGTTTTAAAATGCGCTGCAAGGATCGTCGTTTTTTATCTGAAAGAACGCCTTCGAGTTAAATTTTTTTGGTGTTTCTTTTAACACTTTCCTGCCCCGTTGAATATTTTCAGGGGTCTTGCAGTTCGGGGTCTTCCTTTTTTAAGCTCCTATTGATCCTGTCTCTTTCAAGTTTGGGCTCCAAGTTGCAATATTGTATGGCTAGAAGAAGCATGTTTACATTAAAATATCGTAAAACCAATTTAAATTGTTTTCCGCGTTCTAAGAAAGACGATTTTTACCCATTTTGCGGGGGTGTATTGCTCCATATTAAAACCCCCAAGTCTCTACTTTAACCTAAAAAAAACAAAAAAATTAATTTAAAAGAATTATGCATTTTTAAAATCGTGAAGGGTTTGTGCCACCCTGTATAAGAAGTCTTGTAAATCTTTGCAAAATAAAATTTTTGAGATACGTATAAAATCTTTTTTATTTTTAATGTTTATGTGTTTTTTTTTTTAGTAGCTTTTGTATGCATAAACAACTAGCATTGTGACAAAATTTATCCACCCAAAATTTTAAGGTTTTTTATAGGTACCTGTAATAAGTGGTAAAAAAAAAAAAATGGGTTACCGGTGTTTTACAAAATAATGTTTAAAAAAAAAAATTACAACAAAAATAAATTTTAACATTTTTGGAAGAAAATTTACTTTCTCTAAAAAACCTAATTTTTGTTTTAAACTATTTTAAATATTGTGTTAATATATTAAAAAAATATTTGTGTTATTTATATTTAAAAAAAAAGTCTCTTTTTTTTACAATTTATAATCTTATTTTTTTTACTTTGGTTTTTTCGTGATAATATTTTGAAATTAGCAGTTTCTAATTTAGACCTTGTCAAAGTTTTAAAAATTCATGATTTATATGCAGCTTTTTCCCATGCAATTATTAAAAAATTTTTTTATACGACTGTTTAGAAAATGGGGTTTTTCCCCGCTAAACAAGCTTTTAAAAAATTTTATTTTGGCACAATGTGTGCAAGGAAAATGTGTTTTTTGCACACGGTTCTGTCTTTCAAAAGATTTATTATGGTTTTTTTTTTTAGTCAAAAATATAAAAATAAAGTATTTATTCCCTAGCAACCCCAATTTTCTTGTTTTGTTGATTAGATACCAAAAAAAAAAAAGATTTCGCGAAAAAATGTCCGATTCTGAAGAAATTTAAAAAAGCGGTTTTAATCTCGTCAAACCTACTTAAAAAGTCAAGAGATCGTTTGAAGCCGATTTCCGTTTATGAAGTGGAGACAAGCAAATAACGTAAAACGTTTTCCAAAAATGTTATGTTGGTGTATTTAAAACTGTCAACAAATACAAGTCTTCAACATTATGGAGCATTTTTTGAAAATAAACCCCTGAGGGCAAACCAAAAATACGGATATTGGGAAATACCAGAAGTTGCAGGCCCTAAAAAAAAAGAAAACGCCCAAAAAAGTCCAAAATTTTTAGCGAAATGATTTTTGCCGCTTCCTAAAGAACGTTTCAGACGAGAAAATTTTAATCAAGGTAGGCATCACAGTTATTTTATTTATTTTAGGGTTTCTTTTTTTATAGTGAGAAGGTTTAGTAGGCGGGGTTACCCAATTCTGTTTTTAAATAGTGCTAGTTTCAAAAAGTACTTATTTAAAAAGAATAAAACTAAAGACTTATCGGTATTTTTTTTTGTTTCGGGAAATTTTTGGGGCATGCCGAAGAGAAGAATTGTGTTTCCCTTTAAAAAAAAAACGGTTTTTGGCACGCAATGTTAATTAAACTAGAAATACCAAAACAAAATGCCGAGATCATTTACAGTGTCAGGAAGTTTTACACCATCTTAAAAAAGTTTTCCCCCCACCCCCTTTGCAAACAGATCGTTTTTTCAATTATCAAAATGGAAAATGCCCCCCAAAACATTGGAATTAACAAAATTGGCGTATGGAAAAAAACACCCCAAATTTTTGATGTTGGAAACTCGAAGCCAAACCGGGCATTGCTTTAGGCTTTTCGCCACAATATTGGTGAATTCTGGATCAGATTTGCTGGCTCTGAACCCCCCCATGGTGGATGGAAACCCACTCAGTCCCCAAAAAGTTATATAGATGACTCGCTTGTTAAAAGGGATTTTCAGGGGGATCTCTTCCTCGGTCGTCTGTTAAACAGCCACAACAGCAATTGAGTAATGAAGTGCCGCGAAAACTGCAATAGGGACGACAGAGAACGTATAAGCAAGGTGCCAGAAAATGTTGCCCCCATCTTTAAAAAAGTCGATCAACAATGCGACGATTCCTGCAAAGAAACATTACAATTAATATTTTAAAATAGTTATAAAGTTTCCTGTTTGCTAAATTATAGTCTGTACTTTTTGTTTTCATTATTTTTGTTTTGGTTTGTTTTTAAAATAAAAATTTACACAAAAAATTTTTTTTTTTATTTGCAGTCGTAAAAAAAGTTTAAAAAACCTTGAAAATTTTGACACCGCAAATTGGGGACCTCGACTTCGTCTCGGTCCATCAATTTGTCCGCCCGTGTCAAAATTTTTTCAAACCTTGTTTTTAATATAAAATTTTATGTTTCCTAAACCATTTAAAATATAAAAATTTTTTCGTTAAAAAAAAAATCGGTTATGGGTTGCTTGAAAGAATTTTAAAAATATTTTTTTTTTACCAACCTCTTTTTATTCTCAAATAGAACTAAAATTAATTACGGTTTTTAATCCTTGGTCTCGTTCAATGTTTTTAGGATTGTCACGTTTATGTTTGCAGCTTTATTTTTTATATTATTACATTTTATTTTCTTTAACTGTTTTTATATATTTATTTTTCTCAAAATAATTTTGGGTATCTTAATAGCTTTAATGTTTTTTTCAACTTTTGGTATAATCTTAAGATTGTTCCAAGATAATTTGCAATTTCTAGTTCATATTTTCGTTTAATTTCAGAAACGTCCTACCAAATATTATAATATATACATGGTGTCCGAAAAGAAAAATATAGCAAATCTCCCGTATCTAAAGAAAACACGTAAAAGAAATACTATAAGTTCTTATAAACTTTTTTCGTATAGGTCTGCTCTTCGAAAATATTGGCTACGAAAGAGCTCCAATGGAATCAAGTTTTTAGACCTAATTAATAACCCACCACGTATATTTCAATTTTATTTTAATATGATGTAATACGAAATAAGATTCTTTAAATTACTGCCAAAGAAAGTGTTGTGAATTACTCACAGCTGCAGGGACGGACTAGCTGTGACACTTAAGACCCCCTATTTTTGCGCCCTGAATTTATAAGAACTTTAATGGAACTTTTACAAACCTTTTACTATTGACTAAAAACTAAGTTCTGTTTATTTATGTCACTAATCCTAACCGTTTTCAAAAAAAGGTCACTTTATATACAGTGTTAGTCTCCTGAGTTCTGTCGGCTTGAATATGAAAAAAAACTTAGTTGTAGTGGTGTGTAATAAGATTTAGACCATATTTTTTTTCACATATAAAATTTTTGTATTTGGTACGAATATTTTGTATACCTGATGCTCTACAATACCATGTGCAAAAGATTTGAAAATCAGGTCCAGAGTTAAGAAAACCTTTAGATTTCAAATCTTAAAATTATTATTATTTTTATAAAAGCAATAAACTTTAAATTTGATATGTTTATTGCAATGTAAATTTTACACAGGTGTGCAAAATTTATATATTATAAGATTTTCCTAATTTTTTTTACAAATAAACATTTTTTTTTAAATAAATATAAAGTATGTGGTATGATATATATGTTATTTAATTGGAAAACAAATAGTCAAATAATATACACGCTGTCCCATTAAAATAATTGATTTTTTGAGTTATATCTTTAAAACTGTAACTGATAAAAACAATTATGAAAGCCACTGGTTTCTACGTAAACTCTACAAAAACATGCATTACTTTCTGTTTTTACTAACAACCGAGATGCAGAGGTGTACTGAAACCGTCAAAATTTGAAAAACGACCTGTTTAATAAAAATGTTGATGATTTTCTGGCCTGGCTCTTGTTATTAAGTCGCCCTAATAAAAAGGAATAGCTTAAAAAAAAAGGTCTTGAAAAAACAATGAGGGCGCGGATAGTAGCTAAATAAATAACCGGTGAAACAACCGCCTTCACACACATTTAATGTAAGTCAAATTTTCCAAGGGCTATAGATCCTACCTGGGTGTAAGAGGAAAAGTAGTTGTGGACAATTAAGAGGTAGAACTCATTTTATACAAGGTGTAGCATAAAGCTTAAAAATATTTTTTTATATAAAGTGTTACTTAACGAATATATATTTTAAAGTTACAGGTTGTTTAAAAAGCTAAAAGAAACGTTTTCGTTTAATAATTGTTGAATGCTAGCTGATAACTGTACAAAATTTTAGACAGTGCTTAATAAAAGATAGTACTTTAATAACGCTAAGTTATTAAAGTACTGTTATTACCACAGGATTGGGAATAAAAAAAGGTGGGATACCATTGGTAATTTTTTTGACAATTTCTCCAAATTTACTTTTGGTTTTAAAAAAAATTTCCCCCTTAAGTTTATTTTTGTATCTCCAGTTATTTTTCCTTAATTATGTCTTTTGTTAATACATATTTTGCGTTTACAGAAAAATATAAAAAGAGAATAAAAATATATAATCATTATGGGGTATGTTTTAACTCGTTTTAAAAATCTTGTCTTATGGGCTTTCGGGCTTTGTGCTCGTTGAGACTTTTAAACAGCGTGTTGAGAACTATCACTCTGCAAAGTTTGAAAACAATTGGTCGAAACCCATTTTCCGTAGAAAAAATCCCAGTGACCTTTGAGGTTGATTTTGGGTGGGTTGGGACGGTTTTTGGGTTTTGTACCCGAGGAGACTTTTGATCAGCGTGTTAAGAACTATCAGTATACAAAGTTTTAAAAAAATGACCAAAACCCATTTTTTATAAGAAAATTGCGAAGTCCTTTTGTTTAAAAAATGGAAAAAAAGCCCCATGGTTATATCAGTACGCACACCACTATTTTATGATGTCAATTTTGTATTGTTACTATCAAATTAAGCTCTGGCTAAAATTTTGTTCTATTATCCTATGGCAATCAAAAGTAATACACTAAAGGAATTCTTTTAAACAATTTATTACACCCTGTAACTTAAAAATTAATATTTGTAGATCAGCACATATGCAAAAAAGTTATTTTTTACTAAGGAATCTAGTGTTTATTTAGTCCCAACCTCTATGTTACACCCTGTATATCGTGAGACCACCTTATCCATGAAAGTGCAGTAAATACCAAAACTGCATGGTTTGTGATATGGATTGTCACAACGCAATAAGGTGAAATGGTATGACCATCTACACTCCCGACAGCGACATCCGTATGTAGGATTCATACAAAGCATGGGCTAACATCAAAATAAATACAAAAAATCTTTGATTTTATTTAAAATAAATACTGTTGGTCTAACAGATATACAGGGTGTTTTCTAACTACGGTACGAAACTTCAGAGGGAGATTGGCTAGGTCGTTTTAAGAAAAAAAGTTCCTATGAACATATGTCCGGAGTTGCTTCGTTTCTGAGATACCTGAGATACAGGGCGTTGAAGTTTAAAGAAAAAAACGGTGTTTATAAAATATCATAAATATCCTAAAACCGATTTGGTTGAAATTTGGTGCAGTTATTTGAAGTAATAAGGTGCTTATTTAGCTCTAACTAGATTGAAATTATTAGCTCCAGTGGCGTCTCAGTGGGCACCACAGTCATATTATTGACGAAGAAAAGTACACCAATGACTTTTTCTTATAGTTTTTATATTTTTTAAGATTAAGCAACTAAAAATACAACTTTTTACTTTCCTGTGTTTTCTTCATATCTAGCTTCGTTTTCGAGAAAAAAAAAATAAAAACCACATTAACTCATTCTAAAAGCTATCCATGGACAACATAAAATAAAAACCAAAAATAAAAAATAAAAACTTTTGACTTTAAAGTAAATGAGCAAAATGTCCACCTTCTGATAAAATACAGGACTGCAACCGATTTGTCTTTGTGTGTTTGACACGTGCAAAAATTCCTGGAGTATTCCTTATGACATTGCGATTGTCAATTATCCGATTCCTCAAGTCATTCACATCTAGCAGGAGTTTTATAAACAAGAGCTTTCAAATGGCCCCATAAATAGAACTCTAGAGGATTCATATCAGGACTGCGAGGTGGCCAATTTTGAGGTCCTGCACGTCCAATCCAGCGATTAGGGTAGGTGATGTCGAGATGCTGACGAGCAAGAGCACTAAAATGAGCTGGAGCCCCGTCGTGCATAAACCACATGTTGACTCTTACTTGTACGGGTACTTCTTCTAACAAAATGGGTAAATGATCTTGCAAAAAGTCCGTGTAGGATTCACCTGTTAATCTTGTTGGTAAAAAAAATGGGCCAATTAGGTAGTCACCAATAATTCCTACCCAATCGTTCAGCGAAAATTGTTGCTGAAAATAACTTTCTCTAATAACGTGGAGATTTTCGTTGGCCCAAAAATGGTCATTGTGAAAGTTCATAATAGCATCTCGTGAAAATTTTGCCTCGTCCGTAAATAAAACATTTGGTAAAAAATTATTATTGTATGCTATGGTATAAATCAACCACCTGCAAAACATTAATCTTGTTTGAAAATCCCGAGGTAGCAGAGCTTGGACCCGCTGTATGTGATATGGGTACAGGAGGTTTCTTTTTAGAACTTTCCAAACGGTTTTTGGGCTGACTTCAAGCTGCTGTGCAATCTTCCTGGTACTATTTGAAGGATCTTCTTCTATCGCATTAAGTATAGCTTCTTCTAATTCAGGCGTTGTTACAGTTTCTGGTCTTCCACCACCTGTATTTTTATTAAAACTTCCAGTTTCACATAACCTTGCGTGTAGCATTCTAAATGTTTTGGCACATGGAATTACTCTGTTAGGATATCTGTCCTGGTAAATTCTTCGTGCTTCTTCCGCATTTCCATTTGCTAATCCATAAATAAAGTGCATGTCAGCCATTTCAGCGTTAGTAAAATTATTCATGATGGATCACTGCCAATTGACAACTCTGAATTTTACTGATATGACAATACTATCACGGTGAGCTGGTCTCCAAAGCGGGTAAGTAGGTACTAGATTGGACTTCGCAATAATTTGTTATAAAAAGCAGATGTGGTATGTCAAAAATGTGATAATAAAAGTCGTACAAGTAAAATGTTTATTTTAATAGTAAACAAGATATGAGGTTGCTTCATCTAAAAAAAAACTACAAAAAAAAGTCATTGGTTCACCAAATCGTTTAAGGATATTATTGATATTTAAATACGTTTTTTTTTAAGTGTCAGACACTCAATGAAAAATCGATTGCAGTCCTGTATTTTATGAGAAGGTGGACATTTTGCTCATTTACTTTAAGGTCGAAATTGTTTATTTTTTATTTTTGGTTTTTATTTTATGTTGTCCATGGATAGCTTTTAGAATGAGTTAATGTGGTTTTTATTTTTTTCTCGAATACGAAGCTAGATATTAAGAAAACACAGGATGGTAAAAAGTTGTATTTTTAGTTGCTTAATCTTAAAAAATATAAAAACTATAAGAAAAAGTCATTGGTGTACTTTTTTTCGTCAATAATATGGCTGTGGTGCCCACTGAGACGCCACTGGTGCTAATAATTTCAATCTAGTTAAAGCTAAATAAGCACCTTATTACTTCAAATAACTGCACCAAATTTCGACCCAATCGGTTTTAGGATATTTATTATATTTTATAAATACCGTTTTTTTCTTTAAACTTCAACGCCCTGTATCTCAGAAACGAAGCAACTCCGGACATATGTTCATAGGAACTTTTTTTCTTAAAACGACCTAGCCAATCACCCTCTGAAGTTTCGTACCGTAGTTAGGAAACACCCTGTATTAAAAAATCCATACCAAATTATTGTTTTCTGTAAAATTTTGTTTATATCGTCTTTATTAGCATGTTTTATATTTAAAACATTCCATAAGTAAAAACCGCATTTCACCATATGTATGTACTTATTTAAGGCAAATTTACTTTATCTTCTAAAATATGGCCTAATCCATCTTGAGTGGTTTACACGTTTTTGATGGATAGTCTAAAAAGCTGCATTAATAATTTAAGGGCACTCAGATACGGTCCAGTCGTGTAGCCCGTTTCGGTATACAATATTTAATAATGTGTCTTTTTAGATTTTTATCCCATTCTAACATTTTGCCAAGGTCCAATGATCGACGACAGGAAATAATGAAATGAGTCTTGTCAGAAAAGAAAAGGGAAAAGCTTCTACATATTTTATTTACAAATTGGAGACATTTTTAATGGATTTAGCTTTAGATTTAAACCAAACTAAAAAATTTACACTAATAATAATAATTAATTTTAAATATATTTTGTCTATTCCGGCTATATTTAATTTGTTGACCTTTTTAGTATTAGTAATAATACATTCTTTGCTACAAAAAGCGGTTTAAAATAATAGGTAATAGGTAAGGATACACTTAAACCTGACCTGATTTTTTTTCATATTTTTTGCGAAAGTATTAAGGCAACCCACAGTTTTTAATAAAGATACAACCCATATCTTGTAGTTAAGTAGTCACTTATAAGTGCGTCATAACATTTGAAATTTTGCCTTAACAAGTCCCATACTGTTTGTTACAAGTTTATTGCAAAATTAATATCTACTTTAAAAAAGTTAACAACAGAAACCAACTCTTAAAGTTTCTGAGTTACACTTCACAATTTTGTTGCCCTTATGAATATTATCATTCTAAATAAAGATTAAATGTATTTATTTATTTATTTATTTTTTATTGGAAAATTCATGCCTTCTATAAGTATTTAAACTATGTTATTAATAAACACTTTATTGTTACACATCTAGTTCTAGCAATAATGCAATCCTTATTGTATTTGACAGAGACCTTAATTTTTTTACTGTTTATAATGGTAGGCGTCAACCTTAAAAAATGTGTATATTTAAAAAAATCCGAAATCCCTTATTATTATTATAATTATTATACAAAAAAACCGACCCAGCTAATTCCATGGCTCCGACGCCATAGGGCATCATGCGGAAGACCATCCATATCAAAGACCACTCCTTGCGTCCGCTCGGACAGTGATCTTGGGCCAAATTCATTTGCTAAGTAAAAGATGAGACCCAAGGACAACAGATTTCTGCATTTTTATCACCAGTTCGGTTGAATATTTCCATGCAGGAATACATCTCAGCTCCCTCCACACACTATCCTTCGTGCCCCCCAAAACGCCGACAATCACGCCAACCAATCGCACGTTATACTCCGGATAGAGCCTCCGAAGAGGATTCTGATATTTGGCCGGTTTCTCCCAAGGAAAGGTTTTTTTAAGGAAAACGATATCATGTTTATTGACCCGATTTTGATGTGTAGTTGGGAACGCATAATTCAATAAATGCGACAGTGGTCATTTTTCATTACTGCCTCAATATCACTAGGAGCAAATGGCAGAATTCCTGTTTCATTAATGCCGTAGTAATCTCTGAGGTCATAGTAGAGTACCCGTAGCGCAGCTTTGTCGGTAGATGTAACCACTGACAGCATGAACTGGACAAGTTGACAATAAGTGCATAAGGGTTTTGAATTGCTATCGACATGCTCGGCAAGCAGAATCAGGAATGTTAGAAAATTAACTTCGGTATACCAATGTACTTATTATCCCATCTTGGCATGCTAGTAGGAAACCCTCGGTCTTAGACTTAAGCTCAGCAGATTTTAACATAAAGTTTTGAGATAGGTCGAGTCTTTCTATGTTTCGGTAAAATACGTGCTGCGGCTTATTAATGTGATCCTCAAAGAGCGTCTGTAGTTATTACGGCTTTAGACTTAAGTCTTAAAAGTAATTGGTCTTCATATGGATCTATTGCAAATCTGAGACTGAATTCTCCGAGGTCTTGAATAGAAATTCCTCTAACAATAGCTATTTCGTGTGCTCTTATTAGTTGCATGAAAGGATACTACTATTGGCAACCTGACTAGCTAGACTCAAAACTCTCTTATTCTTATTATCATTATTATTACTATATTTTTTATTTAGGATAAATTTCAGCCAATCATATTTTACATAGGCAAACTAAATGAAATTAAAAAGAATTACAGTAACCTGCTAAAGAACTAACAAATTTGAGAAGTGGCTACTTAGAGCCTTACCTTTTTTAACGTTTATTGTGCTTTAAGCTTTTTGCAAAATATATTAAAAGTAAAAGTACAACGCTTTTTACAAATAAATTAAAAATAAATTATAAATTAACAAAGTATATCCACAATTTATGCAAAAACTGAATAATATTTTTTTTTACTTAAATCGACAAGAATAAAAAAGGCAAAATACTTGTTTTGCAATTAAGATAGGTAGTAAAATATGTTCCTATGCGTTTTTTACCATGTGATGTAACGCCGACTTAACCAAGTTTAATATAAGTTAGTGTCGTGAATTGTTGATTAAAACTTAAGCTTAGTTGTTATCTTTTTGAGTTATAACAATAATAATAACACTGGTCAACATTTGATCTACCTACCTCTATCAGGTCGGGTTTAAGGTCATTTGAAGGTCAACTAAAGAAAAAGCCATTAGAAAAATCTGGAAAAATTTATACATATTTTTTTGAGGTCGGTAAATCCGTATTCGGAGTTTATTTATACTTTGGATCTATCTATATGCATGCATTTTCTTATCGTAATCAGTGACCCCAAAAATCCTAGTAGCACCTAACCGCTTCCGGCGTTCCCGATTGGATAAAATGTTGACCTGTGTAATACAAAAAATAGCTAGTTTATCTGATAAAGGTTATTAAGAATACCGAGAAGAATACACATTTTTACTAAGAATTTAAAACGAATTAGTTCTGCTTAATTTTGGTCAAACAGTATAAACGTAAAATGCATTGATTTTTTCTATTTATTTTTGAATCCTATTTAATCCTATTTAAAAGTAAAGGAAATTAAGTTTTTTGGGTACCGTGCATTTTTTTTTACTTCAGTACAAGTATACTTTTAGCTTGTCTAACCGCCGACACTGGTAATATTACACATACAACTGAAAAAGGTCTATCAAGATTTTTATACGTCTTGTTCGTATTGTGCGAAAACAAGCAGCTGGTCAGTTCATTGATTATATGATTCGGAATTCTAATGAGTCCATCTGGCATCTCGCATAGAGGGATGAGATAAAATTTGCCATATCCACCCACACCCTTTCTGTCGTTTCTTTGTTTGTACTTATACCAATGACTATGGGTAATAATACATGGTCATAAAATTAATATATTTTCAATAATTAAAGTATATAATATTTTTTTTCAGATTATTTATTATGTATTTGTATTATACAGGGTGATTTCTAAGTTGAGGCTTTTTTTAACTGTGTATCAAAACTCGTTAAAATAAGCAACTTTTTTAAATAACATTTTTTCAAAAACCCAAAAATAACAAAGCTACATAAATTTATTTGAAAGTATGGTTAGTGCGATCCTCCGAAAAAAAAAGTTTTTTTCTTATTTACACTTGTTTTTTGTCTTGTTAATCACGCAGTCTGACTCGACGTATTGCTTTAACCGGACGAGGCGAGGATTAATTTTAATTTTAAATTATCGTTAAATCGCAAAAATGGCACAATCCAAAAACAATGAATACGTGCATATGTTCCCTCATTTATGGAAAGTGTCGTTAATCTACAAACGTTGCTTCAAAATTGTACGTGCGACAGTTTCCCTTTCAGGCTCATTCTGGACACAAGTACTCGGGTGATTGCAAGTCAGGTCGGTTTAAGTCAAAAAAAAGTGTAAACAACATTACAACATTCAACGTGTCTAAGCACTACAGCCCGAAGACTTCTTGGGCGGTGACAACTTATTTAAGACAGGACCGTATTCGACACACTAAAGGAATGAGAATTCCTTATTTTTTAGTATTTTGAAAAAAGTTATTTTAAAAAGTTGTGTATTTTGTTTATTTGGCAATAGAAGTGTTTATGTTTGTACAACCTAAATATTTTAAATGGTTTTTTGTATGTTCAGTGATAGCAAGATATATCAAATTTTAGAAAACAATATTCCATTCTATTATGAAGTATTTTTGCTTCTTTTTCGCTTTGGTGTATTAGTGTGGTTAACGTCTTTACGATAATAAAAAAAAGAACTTTACTGCCTTATTTATCATGGTTCTCTCCCCAAGACCGTTTTGTGTTCCTTATGGGCATCGTCACCATTCCAAATTCTAGCCAGTTTCTTCATATAAGATAGTAAAAGTTTGTAAATTAAAAAAAAAATGTATCCTAAGAAATGCTAGATCATAACGAAACAAGTGGTCAAACGCACCCTATATAACCGAGCAGTGACCTTATGTAGCAATAAGGAATCTCTGCAAGAAGAAATTACTCAGTTAACTAGGGTGCTTAAGTAGAACGGTTACAATGAAAAACTTATTAAGAAAACGACCGATAAACTTTAGAACAAGATAAAAAATGCCAACTTAAAGAAGACTTAACCAAACCAGACATGTATTACAATTTCGTATATTAAAGGAACTTTGGAAAAGATCCGCAGAATTGCAAACAAATATGACAACCAAACATCATTTAAATCTCAAACCACTATTCTTACTAAGACAAGACCGGACAACAATATTTCAAATAAAGACTTATCTACCCAGTTTTCATTCAACAAGCAAAAACACGTGAAAAAATTAGAGTTAAAGAACAGGAAAAACATACGGAAAGAGGTGAAACGTCGAGGTCAGTGGTTGCCGAACATGCATGGTCAAAAAAACACCGCATACAATGCTCTTAAGCAAAAATTATTCATAAAGAAACCCACTGGAAGAAAACAATATATGGAAGCTGCAATAATTCTAAATACCCAGCATGTAGTTAGCAAACCTAGTGTAGACATCCCAGATATCTGGTGCCGTTGTTGAACCGTAAAAAATCGGTGAAGCTTCGGTGAGCAACGAATAGAAGAAGGTCGTAGTTTTTAGTTATCACTTGAAAACGATTGAAGATACGTCTCTAACCGAAACGTTTTGTACCATTTAATAAATAAACACAATCGAGGCCCAAGATTCTAGTGTTACTGAAACCATTTTTAATGTTTTCTTTTTGTTACTCCTAAATTCTTTTTAATTAATAGAGAAAGTTTTAAAAACCAAATTAACAAAAGCAATTTTTTTAAGTTATTATGTTTTTTAATGAGGATAGCAAATAATATTGGGATCAGTTCGTTTTAATCTAAATATATTTATCAATTAACTACAATGACATCTAAAAAAGGATAGATGGAATAGTAAACAAAAATTCGATATGACAACATCCCTCTGTCTCTCTCTTCCCATAATTATTATCTCCACCACTAATATGCCAAATTTCATTTTGAATCTTTAAATGTTTATAATTTTTTCTTTTATACCTCAGATATTGAATACTATTTTTAGGCTGCATTTGACAACAACGCATTCAACCTAAACTACTACTAACGTCCTCTGATAGATTGATAAGTAGATCCATTCGGAGTATGTCCTATCTTTATCTTACTCAAAGATTACCAATGGTCGTTAAACAATAACCGACAAAAACAACACGTGTAGGTACTCTGTTAGTATTGATTGGTAATGTCAATAATATTGAAGTTTGTTTCTTGTTTTAGTCAATGACATTGGACATTGGTTTTGGTTATGATAAATATTTTTAGTGAGTGCGCCATTTTGATTTAACATTTAACTTTTTATTTTTGTGAGTATTTTAGTGAATTGTGCAGTGTAAAAACTTTTTAAAAATGTCGAGGAGTTGCCAAGTTTGTAAAAAAATTAGTATAAAGATCTGGACGTAACTTTTCATTCGTAAGTACCTATCCGGTTTTATTGATTTTTTTATAAAGAAACATCATTGGCATTAATCAGCTGTTTTTAAAAAGGCGGGGCTTATCTCCTAATACTTTTATCCCCTCTAATACCCGCCCGCACTGCACTACTCCCCTGGTCCACAATTATGTTGGTCGTAACAAGAAAGTGTATTTTATGAATGAATTGTTCCGTCTATTCTTTAGATGTCATTGATTAACTAACAGTTATTACATCAATATTTAAAGTCTACCTATACCTCACCATAAAATCACCATACATAACCACCTTACCCCTAAAAATTAACCACGTAAATAAACCGTGACAATCGCTGAAATTTAGATGTTTTCCTTAAAGCTGATCGGAGATACTTTCTTCAGTTTTTAATGTGCATTACAAAACGTTTTCTTAATCAAAAGCTCGTCAGTAGAGATTATCCTGGGTGGTATACACGTTATATTACTCTATTTAACATTAACGTTAACTTTTATCCTCAAAGAGCCTTTTCTTAATTAATTATTACTTAGACACAATATAAGTAATTTTAATGTTTTATCAATCTACAACCCTTATTCTGCACTACGTAACCCAGGTGTCACATATTTTTACAATATATCTAAAAAAAGTATGGCAACATTTTTCAGTTACAATATTTCTTCGGTGATCGTTTTGTTACTAAATTGTGGAAATGATAACTTTTCTGAATTTCAATTGGGTTGTGTTTTTTTTTCAGGTAACCAGCTTAACAGATGTTTTAATGGTTGCTATTTAAATTTTTAGTTTCCTATATTACAATCGTTTTTCTACGACTGGCTCATGCAATAAGGAAATCTCACAAACAGTGAGAAAAGTACTTTTCTCTCTAGTGAGAAAAGTAATTTGCTCTTAATTGCTATATGAAATAGTAGAGATAGGCCTTTGATTCGCGACTTTGACATCATCTAGCAGCCTGTGGCAGTTGGCGTTGCATAGCAACGATTAAACAAAAATGAATGTATCATGCATCGGTGAGCGCCCTATTTATTGCAAACGTTAGTTTTATGAATGTTGTATTTTATCCGATACAGACACTAAAATTTCTTAGTTTTTTAAAATGAATAACGCAAATAACGATACCAAACTAGAAAATACACTTTCAGATATAAGTGAAAAAGCTTTTGAAGTATGCAATAGCCTTCTACCTAAAACATTGAAGGAAAAATATAAACTCGCCCAAAAAAAGTTTATGGATTGGAGAAAGAATAAAAATATTATCTGCCCTTTTTCTAAAAAGGTTTTTTTAGTGTACCTTAAGAAACCATTAAAAACTTTAAAATTATCCACTTTGTGGTCTCAATACTCAATGCTTAGAAGTACGTCTGTGAAGAACAATATCGATATATCAAAGTAGGAAAAACTAAAAGCATTTTTAAAGCGTAAATCAGAAAACTACGCACCTAAACAATTAAAAACGTTCACATGTTAGGAAGTTGAAGAATTTTTAGGATGTGCATCTGTCCAAAAATATTTTCTGGCTAAAGCAAGAACCAAAATAATTATTATTTTATTTTATTGTAATATTTACAAGTGTGCTTAATTTTAGGTTGCCTTAGCTATTGGCTTAACAGGAGCATGCCTCTGCGATGAATTAAAAAATCTGAAATCTGGAAATATGGTAGACTTCGGTTTAGCATTATTAGTAAAACTGCCCCACACTAAAACTAAGATACCAAGAAGTTTTACAGTTACAGGTGAATTTTATGATATTTATAAAAAATATGCCGCTCTTCGCCCTGTCGCACCTAATGAGTCACGATTTTTTTAAACCATCAAAATGGTAGATGTACTAAACAAGCAGTCGGCATCAATAAAATAGGCAGTATACAAAGACAAGTTGCCGCGTTTTTAAAATTACCAAACCCAGAATTATACACAGGCCACTAGATTCGAAAAACCTCAGCAACTATTTTAGTCAATTCGAGAGCCGATATTTTAGCCCTAAGGGCCCCCGCGCACTGAAAACTTTTCCGAAGCAACTATTTAGTTGCTTCAAAGAACTTCAAATAAAGCACACTGCATTGAATGCAGCCCCGCGCACAGGTGACTTTTTAGTTGCCTCAACTAAATAATTGGGTCCGGACCTATTTCGAGGGGAAGTAAACAGTTGTTGGCAGAAATAGACCACGTGGATTTCTGTCAACTATTTAGCTGCTTTACGGCTCATGTTCAGAGCGCCTTTATTACTTTTTGTAATAAATAATTTAGATTTTTAGCGCCTAGTATTATTATTTTCTTTATATTAAAGTCACCGCCAATTTTTCTTGAGGTGGTAGAGCCTGGCGTAATGACGTATTTTGGTAAGTTATTTGAGGTCCAAGGGTAACCAGTAGTTAATCAAAAGTTTCTATGCTTATTTTTAAGTAATTAAAGATCTTATTTGGTTATTCTTTTAATTTATCAAACAGCGTATAAAATTGCCCATCAGAAAGTCTGAAACTAATTATTGGATGTACCCAAAACTTTTTGTTCCTTTGCTTGTTTTTGCAACGTTTCGCAATGAGCGCAACAGCGCAAGTAGCTTCTACAAAATTCATTGACTAAGCACACTAACGCCAGTGCGCGATGGCGGGCTACTCACGTGTGAGTAAACTATTTAGTTGCCGGTGATTAAAGTTGCCAGTGCGCGGGGGCCCTAAAACGCCATGGTGGCTGGAAGTCTAGTAGTGTCGACAAATGGAAATATCGAAAAGAATAACACAGTCCGTGGAATCTTCGCTGACTTCGAGACCGTCAATAGGTAATGAAAATTATAATACTTTGAACTTCCAGAGCTAAACCCAAAACCGTTAACATCAACCAATATTACAGTTACTAAAAATAAGGTGAAAGAAAATAAAAAACATGTTATTTTTTTTAACTGTACGAATATTACAATAAATTATAATTTAAAATAAATTTATTTATAGGTTAATTATTACAGTTACTAGTTTATTGTTAATTCATAATTAAAAACATTAATTATTAATAAAAATGATTAAATTATGATTAACGATATTAATAATAAAAAAACTTATATATTTTTTTGTTTCGCTATAAAAGAAATTGTCGTACAAAAAGTATAATGTTCAACATGTAAGAAAAGCACATTTCCCACTCGCTAATTTGCGGCACTCGCCTTTGGCTCGTGCTTCAAGCTCACTCGTGGGGAATGTTAAACTTTTTTACTTGTTGCACAATGTACTTATAATAATAGAAAATTATGCATTATTGAGGGCTCCCAATAAATGATTTTGCGTACGTTGATAATACTTATAAATAACACAGCCCAACAAAATAAAAAAAATTTGGTGCCGAAGAATTTACAACTGATTTTAAATAAGTTTGACGCGCTGATTTCAAAAATGTCTTCCAATTTTTCGTAGCAGCTCTAGTTTTTTGGTAATCGTTTATACAGTATAAAAAAGCTAAAAATAATGACAAAATATTTTTACTGCTCAAAACCAAAATCTTGCGGCCGGCTAAATTCAAATTAAATTACCTTATTTAGGTACTTGGAAATCCTCATGATCGTAAAACCCAAATTTCGGATACCTGCCGAACTCTCCCGACCGAATTTCGCTACCTGGGTTGTTACTTTATGTATACTTATACACTTACACGGCTCATTTTACTGTTAGTCTTTATAAGTATTAGGTGAAATTGTGATATCAGTTTGTAGTTCATTGTGGTCAGTGTTGTGTCGAAACAAAATAATTTAACTTATGGCATCTACAAGTAGACGTGGTTGCTTAAATCAACCTAACGTTTTCTGTTATATATGTGGTGAATATACTTTTAAAGAAAACAGAAAACCTATTTCCGACTTTGTAAAAAGAACTTATCTCGCCTATTTTGGCGTCCACTTGGGAGACCAGGATAAATCTTGGGCTCCACATTTAGTATGTGCGTTGAACATTTGCGGCAATGGTCAATGGGAAAGAGGAACTGCCTAAAGTTTGGAGTACCAATGATTTGGAGAGAAGCCAAAAACCATTACGATGATTATTATTTTTGTAGTATCAATATTAAAGGCATTAATCGTAAGAATAAACAAAAATGGACATATCCTGACTTAGATTCAGCAAGAAGGCTAGTACCACATTCTGAAGAAATACCCATTCCAACATTCAGTAGTCTTCCTACACTCCCAGAAGATGACACAGAAACTTCAACGTCTGATGAAATTCAGCATTTGCAATCCGATAACGACAGTGATTTTCGAGCAGATATCGGAAGTCCCCAACGTTTCAATCCACAAGAACTAAATGATCTTATTAGAGACCTAAAACTATCCAAAGAGGCTTCTGAATTACTTGCCTCTATATTAAAAGAAAAGAATCTACTAGATCCAGGTACTAACATTACATTTTACCGTAAAAGAGATAGAGACTTGCTGCCCTTTTTCTCTCAAGAAAATAACTTGGTTTTCTGTAACGATATAAGAGGCCTACTGGAAAAAATGGGTTTATCAAAATACACACCAGATGAATGGCGCCTTTTTATTGACAGTTTAAAGCGTAGTTTGAAATGTGTCCTTTTACACAACGGTAATAAATTTGGATCAATACCCATTGGTCATTCTACTACTTTAAAAGAGAAATACCAAACAATATCACTAGTCCTAAAAAAAATTAAATATGAAGAACATCAGTGGGTGATTTGTGTGGATTTAAAAATGGTAAACTTTCTCCTTGGACAGCAAAGCGGATATACCAAATATCCTTGTTTTTCATGTCTTTGGGACAGCAGGGCAAAAAATCAGCATTGGGATAAAAAAGATTGACCTTTGAGAAATGTCATAATTCAAGGAAAACAAAACGTAATCAACGAACCTTTAGTTGCAAGAGAAAAAATAATATTGCCACCCTTGCATATCAAGTTGGGGCTTATGAAGCAATTCGTTAAAGCTTTAGGTCAAGATGGACAATGTTTTGGATACTTGTCACATGCATTTCCTGGAATAAGCACAGAAAAACTGAAAGCTGGAATATTTGATGGTCCTCAGATAAGACAGCTTGTTAAAGATCCAGAATTCACAAAATCGATGAACAGTTGAAATGAATGCTTGGTGTTCGTTTGTTGAAGTAATACAAAATTTTCTTGGAAATCATAAGGCAGAGAATTACATAGAACTAGTAGAAAATATGCTTTCAATATTTAATTGTCTTGGCTGTAACATGAGCATTAAACTTCATTACCTCCACAGTCACTTAGATCGGTTTCCAGAAAACTTAGGCGACTTCAGTGAAGAACAGGGAGAAAGATTCCATCAGGATAATAAAACCATGGAAACTCGTTATCAAGGAAGATGGGATTGTCATATGATGGCCGACTATTGTTGGAGCCTCCAGCGAGATTGTTTTGAAGGCTCACATGCTAGAAAGGCGTATAAAAGAAAATTCTTTGGTGATGAGTAAGAAGTTGTCTTTTTTATGTTATTAGGTGCTTTTTCCTTTTTTTTGTATGTGTATATATATTTTATGAATATAATGTAAATAAATAGCCTAATTAATACTTTTTGTTTTTTGTTGTTGGTAAAACTAATAGTAATAGTAATATCTACAAATCTATAGAATTAAAAAAATGTCCCATTCTATAAGAGACTACCTTAAAAACTAGAGCTGCTACAAAAAAGGAAGATATTTCTGAAATCAGCGGATCAAAAATATATAAATTCAGTTCTTACTTCTCCGGCACCAAAATGACTGTTGGGCTGAGTAATCGATTGTAACAAAACTAATTAACAACTTTTTTCAAAAGTGAGTAATATTAAAAAAAATGAGTAATATTAAAAAGAAAACTTTCTCGCAGATTCGAGATTATATGACAACCATAAATAATCGATTTTCTTTATAACTATATCCCTTATAAAAGTGACAAAAAATACTATTTATTATCCCAGTGTATTTACCTTTGTTACAATATCACGCCGTATGTTCCTTCATGCGCAAACAAATATATTGAACATAAAAGCATCGGCAAAATATTGTCGCTTTTCTTATTTTAGCATCAAGCAAAAAAGGAACGCGGCCATATCTTAAACCACGTCTTGGAAACAATAAACATGCCCGTGGAAACATGATACCGCTGCATTAAAAGTAATTATAATAATAATTTAACAGGTCTGACGTCCACACTTTGCAGGCTATGACATAGGATGCATCTGAAAACCAGTTTATGGTGTGGCTGCAAGTCGTCAAAAATTAATTCTTCTCTTGGCAATATTTGGATACTTTAATTTTTAATAAAAGGTGTTATTTTAAAATATTTTACACTATTTTACATTTTTTATACATATCTAGTCCAAAAATACACCTTCGATAAGAGGGCTTAAGTAAAAAAAAATAAAATAGTGTACACTATTTCTAAATAACATAGACCCAAAGTTTACGAGCACATTGTAAAAATTTTAAGAAAATAACATTTGGACTCGCAAGTTTTATATAATTATAATAAATCTTAGCGTGCTACAAAGAACTTTGTATAATTAGAAATCAAACAATTTTTTAAAAATTGTATAATGGATAAAATTCTCCCTTGATTGATGGCATCAGTAAATCTTTCTGGTTTTTTGCTAGAAACATTAGTCGGATATGGTACAAGTTCTTTTCCACCTCTAATATTAAAAGATAAGAACTTTTTTGCCTCCAAAGAAAAAGTCAACTATCTGCTAAACAATTTGCTTCAAATTTTAGCCTTGAACATCCCATTAATTTTTCTCTTCCAGCTGTTGCCTTCTTTTTTGATAAAATATCAGATACCATTTTTAGAGTCATGCAGATCAAGAACACTCTCCACTCACTCATATATTCATTCATATGTATACTAATCACGAAATCTGAACAACTACTTAACCTGCAAGAAGATGAAGGTACAAGGGTAGATTATGAGTAGGAGACGTCTGCTAAGAAATATTATATTAAACTTTGTCATTTCTGTACTTAAAGTATAAAAATTGGTATGTAGTCTATGGATTACGATGAAAAATAATAAGTGTTAACATTTTTGCAATTACATCGCTAGGGGGTTTAAAATAGGGATGGAAGTTTGTATAGAAAAATAAAGGGGCTTAAAACTCGGATACGACAGCTAAGAAAGGATTTTTGGAAAGTCCTCTCCTAAAGGAGTACAATTGGAGGTAAAATGATTAGTTTTAATGTTTATG
The DNA here is from genome assembly GCA_019359885.1 of Listronotus oregonensis. Lineage (NCBI taxonomy): Eukaryota > Metazoa > Arthropoda > Insecta > Coleoptera > Curculionidae > Listronotus > Listronotus oregonensis. The sequence continues at coordinate 21,778 of JAHBCN010009630.1, forward strand.
ATAGCCCACGAAGAATTTATACCCAAGTATTAGAGTACCGTGAGTGCCGGGTTTTTTGATGTTTAACGCATTTTCCCTAGTTTCGTCAACGTTGTTTAAGCACTGAAATATGTATATGTTGCATTTTACAGCACCTTTTACTACCTAAATATGTCTCCCCGGCTGAGGATTGAACCCGGGTCGCCGGCGTGGCGAGAAAATACTCTGTCCACTACGCTACCAAGAAGACATTTAATTTAAGAATCCCAAAGTTACTGTAATAATTTTTTTATTTATAGAGGGTGACTGGGATCTAAATATACGTACGTCACCAGGAACTAGGGAGAACCTTAGTGCCTGTAAATCGTTCACTTTTAGTGAATCCATTTTTACTCATTACGTAGATACAGGGTGTTTAATAAGCTTAAGCCCATATTTGCTTAAGTAACAGATATAAAATTTTTATATTGGGTAGTATTTTGTATCCTTTTGCTTTAAAATATCATGTAAAAAAATTTTGGAAATTAGATCTTAAAAATTTAACAACCTGTGTTTCAATGTTTTTGAAATTCTTGTTTTTTATTTGGAAAAAGCAAAAAACTGATTTTAACAAACCTTTATTTAAAATAGGCTTACCCCCTATTTTATCATAATAATTAGCTTAATCTTTGTAGTTTATCATAACTATAAAAAAATCCCAAAAATGTGATATTTTCCTTGTCTAATAAAAGTTTTTAATTTTTTAGAGCCAGAGAGATCGGTACTATTTTACTACATTTATTTTTATTCAAACTATAAAATTAGTAACAGAAATGATAAAAAGGCAATAACGCAAAATATATATAGCAAATACAAAACTTTAGAAAATATTTGTTAATTTTTTTTTGAGACACAAAAAAAATTTAATGGCTTTTAGTCTGGGGACTTTATCTGTTGGGATATGTATGGCTTATTAAATTAAAAACAGCCCTTGCAAAATATAGAGGGGCTCAATTGTGTTACATCCTTCTTAATAATACTTTAAATTAGTGGTTAATTTCAGTGGGAACGCAAGGGAACGGCGTTCCCTTACCTCCCGAGAGTGCCGGAACGCAAGGGAACGCACGTAGCTCTAAAACTGCGGTCGTAAGCAGATAATAAGCGCCACAGCTATCTAAAACTAACAGAGCAATGAAGCAGCAAATCTGGCAACACAGCAGATTAGGCTTGCGTAACTTGGACTATCATTGGTCAAATCAAATCTTTTGTAAAAGATATTTTATAAAATATTTGATAATGTAATGCCGGCCTAAAAATAAAACAGTGTTACTACTACTAGCAACAATTTGATGGTTTAATTTAATATTTAGGCTATTAAAGCTTTTTTATTTTTCTGCCTGTTGTCATTAAAAATTTCCTTTCTTTTTCAAGAAGTGGGCTTATTTTAAAGGTATAAAAATTGTTATGCGCCCTTAAGATGGGCGAAATGTTTTTGTGAAATGTAAAAAATTACAGTTCAAGATGTGACATTAAAAATATATTATAAACCTTTACAAGTTTTTCAGAAAATATTCAAAAACATCTGTTTACATATTGACATGTATTATTACTACTGTACTGTATATAAATAAAAATGTAAAGAATGCTTTATTTGTTTTTATTATACCATTTATTCAAAAAAGGTATATTGGTTATTGTAAGCTTCATACAAAATGGTTGGTGCAAATTGAAACAACTTTATAAGAAATTTAGGGTAGGACCGAGATGTTAACGGGGTGGGGAGGAGGTAATGTCAAACTAGGCCTTATTAGAAAATAGAGAGGGTGGTTTATAAGAATAAATGAGAGTTCCCCACCTAAAATTTTAGAAATTAAGCACTGTTTTAAATAATAACAAATAACATAAAATAGTCTCAACCGATTACTTGGTTCTTAAAAAAAAATGTTACTTTTTATTAGACAAGATAAATATCACACTTTCTTATAATTTTTTTTTTGAAATTATGTTCAACTTTATGGAGTAGCTAATTGTTATGATAAAACAGTGGGTGCGTCAATTTTAATTAAACGGTCAATACACTTAGTTGTTTATGCTTTTTTAAAATAAAACACAAATTTTTAAGAGTTAAAATATGCAGATTCTTAGGTCCGGACCTGAATGTCAAAACTTCTGCAAATAATAATTTAAAACGACAGGTATACAAAATATTGTCATCAAATATGAAAATTTATATCTTATGCTAAAACAAATATGAGCCAAATCTTATAAAACACCCTTTATCTAGGTAATAAACGAGTGATAATGGATACACTAATGGCGAAAACATTTAGGAAATGTAGGGCAGGTCGAAATCCATTGGAAAGTCGGAACAGCACTTTTTGCACTGAGTAAAGTTAGTTCCACAAAGGGAATAGGAGGTCGTGCAGTACGAGTTTTTGCAAAAATTTCAATAGCCAAACGTAAAATTTGACGATCTGTATGTATTTGAAAGAGACCATTTTAAATTTTTGTAGTTTGCATTTAAATTTAAAACTCTGGAAGGTAGAAGTTAATATTTAAAAAAACCCCAAGGTCATCCAAAATCCATTTGCAATTGCACCAGTGTAATTTTTTAACCGAATTGGTGCAGCTCCATTGCCGCCCTAGTGCCAAACTCTTGCCCAATGGTTTTTGCTATAACAATAGATAATTTCACAAAAATATGTCCTCTTCCTGGTGACGTACTTACATTTAGATCCATTTTTTAATGGATCTAAATGTAAGCAAAATGAAACTTGCACGACCTAACTAAAATATTTGTTAGCAACCTTACCCTAGTAAAATTACATATTTAAAAGTGACATTGCAAATTATTTAAATAAATTAGCATTGCTTAAACTGTTGGAGTTTTATTATTACTTACTAATAGAGGAATAAAGGTTATTAACAAATTATGTAACAGTTTAAAAGGGCGATTAGTTCTTTCCTACAATAATGAGTATGGGTCTTTAATAATAAACGCTTATATTTTTTTCCAAAATTATTATTAATGCTAATATTGGAATACGTAAAAGGTTATGCGGAAAACAAACTGCTTAATAAAAATCATTTAAAAAATTAAAAATGTCTAAGTTATTTTTTTATATTACTTATGAAGAAATTCAATGATATCAGACATTTTATATATAACACCAAGATTTAGTATAAGATGGATATAAATAAAAGCAATCGTCTTACAGGAGTGTGCTTGTGAACTTTCTCATATCATAAATTGCCTTTAAATGAATCTTTATAACCCACCATAATTTCGGTAAGCTGAAAAGCTACGCGTGTGCAATCTCCAAAAAAATATCTAAAACTCTCTCTTTAACTATATCCCCATATTTCTTCTCTAAGTTGTTTGTAAAATAATGGCAAATTCCAGCATATACATAGCTGATCTGCTTTCCTTTGTCTCACACAACTGACACAAGTTTTTTGAGTTTTTTTGTGAATCTCAAGGTGAATATTTGCTCTTGACATATCCAAAGCTTTTGACCTGGTCTGGCATGATGCGCTCTTTACCAAATTTCCTTCATACAGTCTTCCATCTAAATTTGTATTTAGCTTATCATTTTTCTATCTAATCAAAGAATATTAATCCAGTTTATTGCCTCTAAAACATAATCAAGTTTGCTGCCCACAGCCAAGTTCTGCAAAGGAAAGAGTAATTAAATATTGTAAACATAACTTTTCAAAAACTATTTCTCGGCTTTTTATATGTATAGTCTGTATGTATCCCAAATCAGACCCTCTTTATAATATTGTTCCCATGCCTGGGGGATGACCTCTCCCGCAGCTCTTAGGTATGTTAATTCCGCTTAAAAAATATCTATTTGCCTTATTAATGATCCTACGTTTATAGGAAAGTTTTCTTCTCTTATCCACCGACAGGCTGTAGAGAATCTGTTACTTTTTTATAGATATTTAACGCCTTCTGCTTTGTGAAATTAGCCCCTTTAATACCTACTGGCAGTTCTCAAAAGAGCAACACGTAGTGCCACTCTTATGCATCTCTTTATAGTCCATCTTAAGAGGTCCTAAACTTCCTACTTTAATCTTTTCTTTATCGCAAGAGTGTCTAGGCTATTCAACTTACTGCTCGCAGAGATATCCCCTTCTTCTCCAAAACCCTAAATATTTAAGCACTGTGGTAAAAAAACACTTCTTATTACACTTAAGATACCCACAGTACGTTAGTGCTTAGGCTTAAAAAAGATAATACAGTAACTAAAAGAAGTATCTCGAATATCCAATTGCAAATAAAATTAACCTTTCTCTCTCCTGAACAGCCTAGAGAAATCCAATTTAACAATGTGATTTTAAACTCGCTTAATGTATATTTTATGATTATCTCCTATAGACCTTACTTATGCATATATCGCATAAGGAACTTAATGGCACATCTTAGAAATCTAAAATCCTAAAAATTCCATTTCTTGTTTCGGGTTTACTGTTCAGTTTATGTAGATTATTTTTAGAAAATAGTTGTTCTTCCAAATAACTTTGTTGTGTGGTCATAACCATTTAAGTGGAGGCTATTCTGGTTAGTCTGGAGAGTTAGATAATGTTAATTTTTAATTTAGAAAAGGTATTAACATAACTGGCATTCAAATAAAGGACAAAATTATTTTTTTAATTTTTCTTGCTTTAGTTAATCTAATTACAAACACAATATAATTTGGCGGCGTTTTGTCTATTTGAATACTTAGAGAACATAAAACCTCTCTTATTTTTTATATTAAAAACCACATCATTAGTCTTCTATTTTAAGCTCAAGACATAACAGCTCATTGTTTTAGCCAGCGATTTTTTCTAGCTTTAGAAATATTACTTTAGCTTAATCAAAAACGCACGCACAATTAATCAGATTGTGTCTGCGTACGTCAGAGTGTTTCCAAACCATTTTTCACTCAATATCTGGTGTCGTCAAAACATTATCCAAGTGGATTATTCTAGTTTGGAATCTTTGTATCTTTCGATTAGTAGTGAAGCTAAAACCATTTATATTAAAACTGTTGTAGTTATTGATCTTTCAGTTCGTTTGCCGTCGCTGCTCTTTACAATTTTTTTAACATTCCAGACTTATTTAATTTTTCATTTTGGTCTGAAGAGGGTCAATCTTTTAAATAAATACGAAATCGATCAAATGTAAAAAATCGTAAAACCTTAAAAAGGTTGCGTTTTATAACACAAGCCCAAACGGCAAATAATTGGGAAAAGGCGTAATTTTAGATATTACCGATTTTTTATTTAATTTAAACCGTCAATATTTTAAAAACTATAAAAGATATACAAAACTTCCTTTGACATAATTTGTTTAAATGGAATATTTTTCGAGTTAATGAAATAATGAAAAAACCGAATTTTCAGGATTTTTTCTAGGTATACCTCCGGAAAAAAAAATTAAAATATTTTTTTTATTTTTGGTTTTTTTTTGTTCTGCAAATTTTAAGTGATTTGGGATTTAAATGAATAAAATAAATAATTTATTATTAAAAAAAAAACAAAAATCACAAAATTAAAAAAATATATATATTTTTTATTTTGGACTGATTTTTTTGTCAAAATTATATTTTCGTTTATATTTTTATTATTTATCTTATTAAAAATATTTATATAAATTTTTTATAGACAATTTAAAAAGGAGAGAGCTTTTTGTTTTATATTTTTTTGTATCTTTTATAGTTTACATAGTCGTATTCCAAACATTCCGTGGTAACAAGTTTCTGCCGGTAACTGTACAGGGTTATTCATTTTAAAGTAAACAGGGCTTTATTTTTGAACTTCCATGTACTTTTTGCAAAAACGAATATAGCCATTTTGTGTATTTTTTTCCGTAGAATTCAATAAACATTTAAAACAAAAACAAAAGTGTTACAGTTCACGAGGAATTCGGTGATATAGGGATTGCTGTGTTTATTTCCTGTGGTTCTGCTGCAATTGTCTAAAAACTGCATGATACTATAAGAATAGTTTCAAGTGAAAAAACCTTATTTATCAAAGTCAATAATTTTAAAAATACGTTTATTACTTTTTGCACTGATACAAATTAAAAAGTTAAATATATAAATAAATATAAAATGATATAATATATCTATTTCTAAATCAAGCAGCAAAATTACAATAAATGGAAAAATTAAAATACAATACGAGGTAAAATATGGTTGAAATAAGAACACTACTTATAGAAAAAAAATTATAAAATTACTAGTAATTTAAATGTTTATATGACCCCGTTATTTTCGAACATGATCTATAACCCTCCTTAGCCTTTCTAACCCTGCCGATATTTGGAGGTTCTTGGTTAGAGTTTAAATTTTCCCATTTACCTTTTTTTTTCTCATTTCTTCCTTGTTTGTGTTCCCATTTTGGTAAACGACATTCTTCGGGATCAAGAAAATGAATTTCTCCCGGTGGAAATTAAAGCTGCCAATAAAGCTACTTTGAATTATTGCCTAGTAAGTCAGAAACCCCTTTACGAATTTACATTCGATCTTTTTTTTAAAATGGTGTTATCAAAAAATGTTAGTGGCAAGAATGCCAGTAAAAAAGCCCAAAATATGGAAATCGTCTACGCTCTAGTAAAACCCTTTCCCATTTTTAAAGGGAAGATGAACACAAATCAGGACATACAGATATTAAAAGCTAGTTCCCTTTTTTTAAAGCAAAAGGGTGAAGGATATCGACCGAAAAAGTTTGACAAGAGAACAAATCGACAAATTCTCGCAGGAGCCCCGGATAAAATTTAAGTTTATGCAAAAAGTAGTTGCAATTTTCGGTGTATTTGGAGCCTGTCCTAAAAAAAAGAACTGTGTAATTTGACATTAAATTACATCGAAGTTTGGGGGAATTTCGGTAATTGTGCATATACCCGACAAAAAAGCTAACGTGGAACGAACCTTTGTAATTAGTGGTATTGTATATGACCTTTATAAAAGTACATAGGTCTTTGTCCAATGAATATTAATCATTTAGGTTTTTATAAGATGTTTAAAAAAAATAAATGTACTGAAATTTAAACACTTTGGTAAAATTTCTGCCCAAAAATGGCCAAATTTCTAAATTTGCCTGGTTCCCATCTTTACACTGGACATTGCCTTCGACGATCCTCACCCAGTTTGTTAGCGGACCTTTGCAATTTCCAATAACGGTGGAGGGGAATTTCGTTTCGTAAGATGGTTATATAGAAGACTAAGAGAAAAAGAAAATGGCCGATAAAATTTTTTGTCCAAACTTTGGTGGATAACTTCTTCTCCCCCGGCACATATCTTACCAAAGTAAATTCTGAAAAAACCACCGATGAGATTGGCCATTAGGTTTCTTATTTTAATTGTATTTTTGGTAATTGTTCTTTTAATTAAACAATACATTTATTTTGATCTAAGTATTACGTTTCTGTTATATCTATTTTGTGTTAAAGTAAATCACTTTTAGCACAAGGGCTAAAAGTAATTATTTTTAACACCAGTGTCAAAAAAATGACATTTTAAGCACTGACATCATGTATTCAAAATTAAACTTTTACTTCCTTGTAAAAAAATACTTTGTACGCATCTAAAGAATTTTATTTAAAAATGTTAAGGACATTTGTCCAGCAAAGTAAAATCAACAGAAGCGTGCATTTACCTATTTTATAATTAATATTTATATATGCAATCTGATGATAAATTTATTTTGCTATACATTTGAAGAATATTTCCATTGTCAAATTTTTGAACATTTGACAGTAAGACGTTATTTACCAGGCTTAATTCCATTTTTCCATAAAATAAAACTTAAAGTAATATCTGCACATACATACAATAAGACAAATAACGGAAAATGTGGTGTTATTTACTCTAAATTTTCTCATTTTTTTTGGTAGCTTTTCTGCAAGGAAATTCTAAAAAAGATGATAAATTCATTATAGAAATAAAAGCCTCAGTGGACGTCGCAGTTAAAATTCCTGGAAAATGGAGTGTATGGAACGGACGTGTCCGGTTAGGATTAGAGGACGTATTCTGGGAGAAATGGGAATTTATCGCAACGCGTTCTGGTTTATTAAGATTTATTCAAGAACTGGAGCGCTTTGGGAATTTTACTTTTAAAATCTGGAAACATATTTGTATGTTACTTTAATTATGTTAAATATTTTGAAAGTAATTGTTATTTTATCAACTACAAACTGACACATGCTTTTAAATATTCAAATTTTACATTTTGTAAATATAAATAGTAAGTTTAGTAAAATCTAATTGTTGGGTAAATTTCTATTTTTTTAATCACAAAGTACAAAAAAAGTACTTTTAGTACATGAAACTTAATACCTATACCCGCCTAAATAAAAAAGAATTTAAAAATTATAAAAAGTTAGATTTGTGGAAAAAATATTATTAAAGAGTAAAGGTTTTTTTTATATTTAAAAGTTAGTTGCCTTTTAAAGCAAAAAGGGTGAAGGATATCGACCGAAAAAGTTTAAAATATTAACAAGAGAACAAATCGACAAATTCTGCAAGCCCGATGAAAATATATCTTATGCAAAAGTAGTCACAATTTTTGTTGTATTTGGAGCCTGTCGTCAAGAAAACTGTGTAATTAACATTAAATTACATCGAATATTTGGGAATTTCGCTTGTGCAAAATACCAGAAAAAAAAACCTAACGTGGAACGAACCTTTGTAATTAGTGGTACTGTAATTATACAAATTTAGATTATGTGGAAAAGTATTATTAAAGATTTAAGGTTTTTTATATATTTAAAAAAGAAATAAAAGTTCCTTTCTTTTTTATACTTTTTTTACTGTTAATTTTAAAGCTATTGTAAAAGCTCCAAGTTTCCTAATAAATGCCGAATATTAAAGTTTTTTTTTATTGAAAATATCAAGCTTTTAATTTTTTTTTTCACAGGTGTATTTTAAACCAATGATTACATTCAATGGTTAGTTGATTTTAACATACTTATTTTCTTTTTACAAGCTCTTGCTGTAAAATTTTTTTTTTTTTTATTTTTTTAGGTATATGTATATATTAAAAAAATACAGATTATTGCTTTTAATTATATAGTTTTATTATTAACATGGTAAAATTGACTGCTTTTTTAAAACCCATTAGGATCTAATATAGGGTCTACAAGGAGAGAAGCGAACTTTATAATATATTGCTTAAAAGGGTTTCCTTTTGTCGGTTTTTTATCCGATGAAAAAAATCGTTCAGACATAAAAGTTAAAATTAGCTTGAAAAAATGAAAAAACCGAAATAAAATGGTAAATATTTTGGCACTAAAGTGGCAAAAATATATTACATTTCAAGTAGTGCTGGCCCACCGGGTACGGTAGTTTCCGGGGGCCCTTGTAAGTTTGCTTCAAAGGGCCTCAAGTCTTAAAGCCTAGATACGGCTAAATCAAAAATAATAATAAATTAGAAGTAATAATTACTGTTTAACTAGACTGCACCTGACTTGACAACAATTTCTTTGATAATCCCCCACATAGATTTTTATGACAAAAGGGTTTTTCTCAAAATTAAATTTGTTAAAAACAAGGCCACTGTTGCTTTCAAGGAGTTATTTTGGAAGCCTTGTTTCTGATGCCCTTCGAACCTGCTATATAACAAATATTTCTGCAGATGTAGTTATAACAGAAAAGCAAAGCAAACTTTAAAAGTTACCTACCGTGGTGTTAGGATCTATCTTATTGTTTATTATTTTTTAGTTATTTTAATTTTTTAAACTTAATGAACTCTATTGTTTTTTTTGGTTATTCATTTTTCATTTTATATTTGTTTAAACTTTTTTGTAAAATGTGTTAGTTGTAAAAGTATCTTTAATTTTAAATTTTTAGATTTCTTCGGAATGGATGCTATTATGTAAAAGCTATGAATACGACGCCGATTGACTTAAAAAATGCATGTTCTTTTTTATACGATAGTACGTTTGATCATTCAATATTCTAATTTAAAATTCTGTAAAAAACTACGCACTGTAACCAAGATTGGCAAACTGTTACTTTTAACATTTTTATTAAATGAAACACCTTGTATATTATTATCTTTTTAAATAGCAAATAGCATTTCAATTCATGATATCACATAGTATAGGCCCTGACTTACGTTTTGACTTAACTGGCAGATTCAAAAATTGATTATATGAAACTATGAATTAGCTCCCAATCATCCTGTTCGCAACTCTACTAATCATTTGCGAAATATGGCAACATTGTGGAAAGCTTGATATTTCATTTTAATATAACTTCCTAAAAAGAAGTTTCAGTTTGACCTTCAATCGGTTGGCGGAGACTTATCAACTGATTTTAATTCTTGGGGATCAGGGAGAGACTGATGCCACTTAATGTGGTCCTATTTTTAGGACTAGGCACTGTGAGCAAAGATTTCTATGTCATGTCGTTTTTTCGTTTTCGTGTTGTAGACGGGGTGTTTTCCAATGCCGGAAAATGGATGCACGCGCAGCGGGAAGCGTGAAAACTGACAGAAACCGGTTATGCGCAATACCAGTAGCAGTTCTTTTCTTGACCGCCATAAATGTGTGCCTTGCATCGATTTAAAGTACATTTTACAATTTTTGGATTTTCTGAGGGCTTCGAGCCTGACATCCAGATTTTTTCCGACGAAGCCCTGGAAAGTTCTGGTTAGTTTTGGTAAGGTGAGGTACGGGGAGTACTAGCAAATTAGACCTGAGGGGACCAGAGCCAAAAACAAAGAAAAAAAAAGAAACTTCATAACAACATTTAAAAAAAGGGGCAATTCACACTTTTATTTAAAAAATTTAAATCTTATAACCAAATTTGCATCTATCAGTTAAACCGAAACGGTAGGTACGGGTTATTAATAGATGTTAGAATAATTTGTTTTTAAAAAAAGGGACTCCCCATAAAATATACAGTGTTTTATTAAAAGCAGTCGTTTTTGGGCACCATCCTGTATGTCCCACACTATAAGCTCCCCCCCCTTTTAGCGCCACGAAGGTTCGAATGTCCAAATAAAAAAACCCCGTTAATAACAAAGGTATTTATTCCAAAAGTGATTGGATAAACGTTGGAATTATCACAAAATATAGCCGATAGAACAAATCACTATACATTGGGGGGGGACTAACTATAAACAATACACGAAAATATAAAATAACAGACTTAAAGAAAAAAAAATTTTTAAAAAAAGTCGAACGTCGCCTTAAACTTCAAATATTACAAAAATGCAAGACGACGTCTTTTTTAAATTTGATAATTACTGACAACTGAACTATTTTTTTTTTTTAACAAAAAAATTTTTTACGTCGCTAAGAAACGGGGGGTTTTTTTTTGCCGTCAGGGGGGGGTCGTAACTAAGGAGAAAAAAAATAAAAAAATTTAATTTTTAAAAAATACTTGTCCTAACACTGTTTTAGAAACACAACACACCTGAAATATTTTACAACAAACAAGTTTAATAAAAAAAATTTTTTTGATAACTTATAGTTTCCGAAAAAAAGGGAGGGTCTTAAAAAAGGGACCTGGTTATTTTATCTATAAGGCCTAAATAAATTTGTTAAATAGTTTTTCTATTCATCAAATTACTTGGGAATACCTTATGGGGGCCCAGTGTAGCACCGCATACAGGTATTTTTTAATAAGTAATTTTTTTAAAATTAATTTTATATACCTTTTTTAAGAATAATTAAAAAATTTAAAGGAATCGGAGTATTATTTGGTACTTATAAAAATTCTATGATTAAAATGTTACGTTTCATTTTATATTAATTTTATTTAAAAACAAAAAATATTTTGTGATGTTGATTTAGAATTAATATATCATTTCAAAAGATTTAAAATCTTTTTAATGACACAGTTTTGTTTTTTAATCGTCAGCCTTGCAAAATTTAAAAAATTTAAAAGTATTTAAAGAAAAAGCAACAAAATATTTCAGAAATTGTAATTAAATAACCAAAAAAATATATTTATTAACACAAAAATAGTAAAAAACCCTTTTAAAAACAAAACTTATTTAACCCTTTGTGATGATCACATAACACACTAGACAATTAACTTAAAAAGTTATAGGTTTAAAAATAATATATCAAAACCTAGTCGTGCCTACTTTTTAATATAATGAACATTTTTTATAATATACATTATCTACGAAAAAAAAAAAAAAAAATAAACAAAAAAAAACCCACTTTTAAAAAAAGATAAATGGAACTAACCATAACTACCCAGAGCAAACCAAAATTTTCTAGCTTTGTTTTTGGGAAACTCTATTGATTTGAAAAAGTAAGCACTACACTTATTTTTAATATACCTTTACTTTGTTTCTTCCGAAGACAATTTTCGATTGTGCTCTTTGTATAAAAATTGATTTAATTTTACTACAAATTTTTCTAAATTTAGCAGAACAACCCATCTAAATTTTATCTTAAATTTAACGTACTAGTTAGATATCAAAATACAACTAAATTTCTTTACCATTATCTGCATAGATACACTTTTTTGGGTTTAAAACCTTTAAATTTGTTTAAATTCCAAGAAGTTTATAATGCACCGGGTCGAGTTAGTTTTTTTTAAAGGGCATTAAAAAGCATCACTATATAAATTTGTGGGGCCGAGTTGGACGGCGCTCACATAAATAAGTCGACATTTGTGCCCTGAAATGACCCCTTTTTATTTTAACAAATGGTATAAACTTTTATAAAAACTTTTTTTCACTTTTCTTTTTTTTGGGCAATTTGGCATAAAGAGTTAAACACCCATTATAATTTTACGTAAAAGCCTTAGTTTTAT
>JAHBCN010009631.1:0-34480 GCA_019359885.1 Listronotus oregonensis
AACGCAAAAAATATAGTGAATTTCTAGACCGATTTTTTTTTGTCCTTTTTTTCTGTCGAGATTTAAAAGGGGAGAAGTTTTTTCCCAAAAAAATCTAAAAATTTTAAAATCCAGAAAATAAGTCTTGCGTTTAAAAAAGGGGAAAACCCCGCACAGTTCAATTTTAAAAAAATTATATCCAAGATGGCGGATCCCAAATGGTGGTTCCCCGGCGTTTTTAGAATATTTCGGGTTTTTAGCCTTTGGAATTGCAAATTTTTCAAATTTTGACGTTATATTCGTGATTGGTAACTACGAAAACCTCTGAGTAAATTTTTTCTATTTCCCGGGGTATTATTAGTATTTTTTGATACGCGCCATTTAATCCGCCATATTGGATGGGAAAAATGAACGTGCTGTAGCTTTTTGGGGAAACAGTCTTACTCGTATTATGCCACTGTGGCCTTCCCCAGTAATCGATAAATATATTTTTTAAAATTATTTTATTATATATATATATATATATATATATATATATATATATATATATATATGTTTTTTTGCAAAATGACTAACCAGGCTAGGCGAATTAAAGGGGTTTAAATTTTTTTGAGAATAAAAAAAACATTAAATTTAGTAATTTTTGAATAATTTGTTTTCCCAAATTTAAAAAATTTTTAAAAATTTATCAGCGGTAATTTTTTATTGATATTAATTTCCCCTAAAAAAAAAGGGTCATCTTTGATTTATCCATTTTTGGGGCCTTAAAAAAAGGTAATAAAACAAAAAAAAAGTGTTTTTTAAACCCCTCGTAAAATAACAAATAATGCATATTTTTTTAGGTTAAAAAACCCCCAAAAAACGAGATTTAACGTTTTGTGAAATCTGACTAACCTTTAAACCCCAAAATAACATGGTTGTTCCGCCTGGCTCTAGTTAGTAATTTTAAAAACCCAAAATAGGGGGCTCACAGAAATGTATTAAATTGTTCAAAACCCAGCATTTTCCAAAAGCCGGTTTTTTTAATACGCCTGCACATATATATATATATATATATATATATATATATATATATATATATATATATATATATATATATATATATAAAAAATTTTGATGCCCTGAAATAAATTCAGAAAAACCGACATCGGGTTTTATCAATTGGGTAATTCAATATGTGGAAAAGAAAAAAAAGTAAGATTGTTACATCTTACTGCAAGGAAAGATGTTTGTCTTTTAAGTAGACACTTGGTTTCTCTTTTTGTTCGCTAAACACTCGTTACAGCTCTATTGATAAGTTCCTGAAAGGGGAGGCAAAAAAGGTCAGGGAGAGAGTCCCCTAGAACAGCAAAGGAAACAGGTTGTCTGTTTTTAAGTCTTAAAACGGAGTTACGTTTTTTTGTATACACCAAGCCCGTGGGGGAATTTTTTTTCCTTTTTTTCCATATATATATATATATATATATATATATATATATATATATATATATATATATATATATATATATATATATATATATATATATATATATATATATATATATATATATATATATATATATTTGTATATATATTTAAAATTATACATTAACAAAGCAATGGTAAAAACCATTATATTTTCCAGATAACAATTTTTTACCCTAATGAAAAATATATAAAAAGAAACAAATTAACAACCTCGAGCCGGGAATAATATTTCGCTTTTTAGAGTATACAAGAGGGAGATCAAATTCCTAAATTTAATTTAAAAAGACGGCAATAAATTCAAATTAAAAAACTTTCAGCACAAGGTGGTAGGTACACGTTTATCGGAGATAAGATTTCGTTTGTTATTCGTTTCTTAGGGAAAAAATTTAGGAGTTATTTTATTTTGTACGATTTTTATTTTATTTTAAAATAATAAAAACTGCTTATATAATAGAATTTTAGCGAAATATTTACTTTTGTGTACAACACAACTGTTTGAGAATATATATATATATATATATATATATATATATATATATATATATATATATATATATATATATATATATATATATATATATATATATATATATATATATATATTTAAGTATGCTGGTAAAAAAATTGAAAAATACTAGCAAAAATTTACACCAGTTGTCTACAAACAAGACACATCCACAAATCTGGAATTGCGCAAAACATAATACTAATGCACAAGAAAGGCAGCAAAGAGAACATTACAAATTACACCCAATAAGTCTACTACCAGTAAGATAAAGATATTTACGAAATTTTAAAATATAGAATGCACAACATATTAGATGCTGCACAACCACGAGAACAAGGGGATTTGGGAAGTGACTTTAGAAGAAACCAAAGAATATGAACTACCACTAACTCTAGCGTTCATAGATTTTGAAAAACCTTTGACTCGATATATCCCAAAAAAAAAACCTTAACAAATCAGGGATCGACAAAACCTTCTATAGAAACTCTTGCAATATATAAATACATATATATATATATATATATATATATATATATATATATATATATATATATATATATATATATATATATATATATATATATATATATTTTATATGAAAAGCTAATGCCAGATTGATATACAAGGAATAAACTCCTGAATTCCCCACTAGCAAAGAAATTAAAGGAGGCGAATATCCCCCAAAGCTGTTCACAGCAACACTAGAGAAAATCTTCTGCCAACTGAACTGGACCACCAAAGGTCTGCATATAGATGGAGAATACCTTAGCCATCTATAAGATTTGCAGACGACATTGTTTTAATTGCCAATACCCCTGCACAACTACAACAACAAATAAATGAATTAAATGCGGCTAGTAATAAAGTAGGTCTCAAAATAAATCTAGCAAAAACTAAAATAATGTACAACAAACTGGCACACACGCAAGACATTCTAATAATTGACACAAATCTGGAAATATTAGAAGAATACATATACCTGGGCCATCTGATATATAAATCCGGATCTCTACTACCAGAAATCAACCGAAGAATCAAGTTAGTATGAAGTGCATACGGAAGAAATTCAGTTAAATTCAAATCCAGAATGCTACTTCTACTAAAAAAGAAATGTTTGACGTGTATACTACCAGTTATGACCAATGCTTGTGAGACCTGGCATTAAAAAGATATTACAAGAAAAACAGGTAGCAAACGATCAATGAAAGCAACATGCTGGGAATAACAAAGAGAGACCCAAAAAATAGGGAATACGACAAAAAACCCGGTTATAGATGTGATCCCAGGTCTTAAAAGGCAGTGGGCAGGACACCTGGCAAGAAGAACAGATAATAAAATGGACCACCAAAATTACAACATATAGTACCAGGGGGTTGAGACCTAGAAAAGACCCCCCGAGATGGGACCATGACATAGGAAACTCGCAGGAATAATGGGCCCGAAGAAAAATAGAGAACAAGGGGCCCCAAATGAAACACAAGTATATGGATATATGGGAGTCCCCACCAAAATTGAAAATGTTGAATAAAGCTGCGAATGATGATGATGATGATAATATCACATCTTGGAACTTAAAAGGAACAATACTTTTGGTTAAACAGGGTTAATAATGGACATTTATGATTAAGCGGGTATTGTAGTCTAGGATTTACAAAGAATTGATTTTTTGTATATTTTTAAAGCTTATACCTTTAAAAAATACCTTGTTAAAGTTTTTAAATAAAAATTTTTATTAATTAATATTTATTATTTAATTAATTATTAAACAAGACTCCAAAATTTTAAAAGCGTTTTTCTCAAAGAGTTATTGGAAAAGATTGACATGATATCTCAAGATGCAGTGAACCGATTTACTTCAAATTTGTACAGAGCTTTTTAATATATGTCGCCTGTTTGGAAAGTTTTTTTGGAATTTTTTTTTTTTTAAAAAAAACCCAAAGAAAAAAAATGGGGGAAAAAAAATACTATTTTTTTGCATGGCCGCCATGGCCCTCTAGACTAGAATACCCTTCCTTATCTTCAAAACTAACCAAATTTAAAGCAGCTCGAAGTGTTTTATAATTTTAGCCGAAAAAAACTAATTAGTATTTTAATTCTAAAACGAAAACCTGTTTGAGCACGCTTTTAAACCATTATTTTTCTTAAAAATATAAATAAACGGCAAAACTTATTAAAAATAATAGGTCATATTGAATTTCTTAACATATTTTCCAATTAACTAATTTTCTAACCTAAATAATAACACTTTTTGTAAAATAACCTAGAATCATTGTACCCCGACCCAAATATTGGAATCTCTTGTTTTATTTTTCCTTCAAGTATGTGGGATTTTTTGCCAATAAGTAATCACAGCAGAGGAAAACACCGAAAGCTTATCCAGGATTCTCCGAGAGATATACGTGGGATTTTCTAAGTAAATTGTTCTAGAATGGGAAAAACACCTTGAAGCAGGTATGTTCAGTGGCAGAGTCAGTTTATATTATTTAATGTTTTAAATATTATTATTATTATTAAATCAGTAGAAGGACCAGTGGTCGGTGAAAAAAAGTAAGCTGATACTCTTGTGACTGTCAACTAACTTATTCGAGAAAGCTATGAGTATGTGGTCAAAAATACACAATATACCATTTGTGATTATTAGTTCAGTTGACAGAGTAAAATAGAAGTTGTTTTGATACCTAAAAATCCCCACAAAACTTAGCTTTTCTTTGCTTTTTAGATAGAAAACCCTATAAAATATATTTTCCTTTTAGGGTAAAAAAGCTTTTTTACAGTTTATGTAGCGAAGTACAGTGACGGCCATGAAATCTTGAGCAAAAAATTTGTCAAACTTTGACTTTTCTGCCAATTTTTGTAAATCGCTCTTTTTTAGCTTGTTTTACGTTTAATTACTGTAAATAAAGCAAAGGGTCAAAGAAAATATTTATATTTTATAAAAAGTAACAAATTAATAAATTAATTAACAATTTAATAAATTCAAACAAACTTAAATATCCTTCCAAACAAATTTAATATTTTATTGCGGCTCCGTTTTTTTCTTAAACAGAGCCTTCCAGACATTGAATGGACCAAAGCCTGGTCGTAGTCCGGATTTCCGCGTAACTCATTTTCACGCCTCAAAAATTTAATCCTTAAGTTCGTTTACATTTTTGCGCCCCAAACTTATTTTCCCTATTTATTCTTTTAACTAATATGCCCCAAACATTTTCCATAACATTTAAATCCAGACTACGTGCGGGTCACGGTAATACCCTGATTCATTGACTTGCCGGGCCGTATGAACGGGACACTTATCTTGCTGAAAGATACAATTTCTGTCTGGAAATCGATTCAATACAGAAGGAAGCATGATATTCTGTAGTAGATCTATATATACCTTCGCATTGAACCTTCCTTCAATAAAATAACATACACCAAGTCCTTGTGCACTCAGCCACCCACAAACATTTACCGAAAATCGCGCACTCTTCTGTCCTTTCGGGTATATTTCTCATCAAATCGTGTTCCTTGAGGCCTGTATACTTTAAGTATCCCATTGTAACACGACAGAAACACTTTTTCATCGGTGAATATTATATTTTCCAAAAATGGGGTTCCAAGAAAATTGTAGACAAATCCAATGCGTTGCTCTTTATTTGCATTTGTTAAAAACGGTTTAAGCCGCCGGGTGGCAGCGCAATTCGGATATTTGCCTTATTCTTCGCCGTGCCGTTCTAACCGATGCTGAGAAATTGCTTTTCGTTTTTGCTGCAACTACAGATTTAAATGGTTGGTTGATCAAAACATTAATAAAATTATTGTCTTATTCTTAATTCGATAGTTTGGGGCGACCACTTTCAGCTCTTCTCTCAAGGGAGTGTGTTTCCTGTCATTTTTTTTTTAACAAAATAAATAGTACTCTTTGGGATGTTAAGCTCTTCCGCCATATCCCTTTCTGATCAACCTCTCTGCTTAGTATTATGAATAAGTAATACTTTTTGATCCAAAGTTAAGTTTGACATTTTAAAAAATATTTTTGGACACTAACAACGGACACCTGTTTCTTTATTAGGTTTTTCAACAGGTATTTATATTCAGTAGGAGACTATTTTACGAAAGGAAAAAGAATTGCCCAAAATTGTATGGCCGTTCTTATACCTATTACGTCTTAGTGCATAACCAGATATTCGATTTCAGCTGTCGAATATCTACACCAGACAACAGAGTTAAGAAAATCTAGGCACGCCTGTGTATCTCAATAATTTTTTGGTTCACTTTTGATTTTGTATTTTTTTCTTGTTTACTATTTGAAATATATATAATCACGACTGATAACTCCCACTGCTTGCATTTCTTCCTTAAAATATTTTCCAGTGGATATTAGAGATCCTCTGAAAAGTGCACCAAAAAGTTTGGGAACCCCTGTGCTAAATGAGACGAAATAACGAGCTTGGAGTGCCTTTGAGTTACCAATTTCCTTAGAAAAAGCGTTTTGAGGATTTTTTTCTGTCAATAAAAATTGCAATTGTTATTAACAAAAAACATTTTAAACAATTTATTCCCATTTAAAATTTAACTTAAAGTTAATTTTATAACAAGTTAGAAAATTGTTAATTAACAAAATTGTTTTGAACTTTCGTCTTCATTGTACATTAAAAAAAATGTTCAAATAATTGTCATAAAATTTTTTCGCGTCGTAGAGCCCTTTTTATATACATACCTAACAAGATCACGCCATAAATGTTTTAAAAAATTTAATGCTTTGTTAATAATAATTTTATAACTTTAACAATAATACTCTGTTTTTCCATTTTTTGTCAAAGTTTTAAAATTATTAACAAAGGATTAAACATTTTTAAACTTTTATAAAGAGTTTCATGAAGCGAAAAATTCTTACGACAATTATTTAAGCAATTTTTTTAATGTACACGGAGGACAAGAGTTCAAAACAATTTTGTTAATTAACAATTATCTAACTTATTAAAAAAACTTACTTTAAGTTAAATATTTGACGGGATTAAAAAATTTGAAGTGTGCTTAATATACCATAGTTTTTTAAAAATTTTCAATTAACATTTAATACCCTAATCCGGGTTGCGAAAGGTGATTAGTATTTTTTGAATGGTTAACGAAATGTCAATTTTACAGGTTGCCTATCAAAAACCATTGAATAACATTTACATAAAAGGTTTTGTTAAACATTCTAAACCTTATTAAATTTTTTGCAAACCCGGGGTAAAAAGAATTATTTATGTGACGTACTCTGTTTTGACGCCGAGCGCGCAACCAAAAATGCCCGGGGTTTTCCCTTTTTTGCTTTAAAAAATTAAAATTTAAATGGGGGGAAAAAGAACCCAAAAAGGAAGGAATTTTTTATGGGAAAATTTTTTTTTCAAGGATTTTTTTTTAAATTTTGCTATTTCTTATGGTTCTTGAGTTATCATAAAAAAAACGAAATAGTTTTTTTTTTTTGTTTTTGTTAATAACAATTGCAATTTTTATTGGCAGAAAAAATCCTCAAACCGCCTTTCTCAAATTTGCATTTCGCGTCGAATAACCTATTGCTGATATTTTTCGAAGCATTTTAACTATTTTTTGCAGGAAACAAACTTCTCGACAGGACTGTTAGGCTTATAAAGATATTTATGATAAATTATGTCTCTTAAAATTTACTTAGGGAAAAGGGTTTCTTGGCTTTAAACAGAAAGCGGATAGGACCGTTTTCTTAGGGTAAAGCCGGATATGCGGACTCAGAAAGAACATCTGGTTCACGTCACTAGACCGGGAGAGGAGGGCATGACGGATTTAACCGTCTGCTCGTCATACTCTCCAGGAGACAGGGACACCAGAACACATCAGAACACATTGTGCTCGGTCCAGTAGCGACAGGAGTAAGAGGAGATGTAAGAACTTTCTCCCAATCTGGTATCGGAATAGTTAGAAGCCTGATCCTATTGGGAGAAATATAAAAAGATGTGAGCCACAATAGGTCTTTTCATCAGGTGACAAGCGCAAGCGCAGTCGCCATGTTGAAATAGCGGCAATTCAAAAGTTTCGACAATGCCTGGGAATGCAGTATTATCTCCCCAATTAAATCATTTACTGGAAAAAATCGTTGATGGTGTTTCACTGATTTATATTTCAGTTGAAGCCCATAATTGTACGCAATTAAAAGGTGGCTTAAATGTCATGGACGTCATCAAAAAAAGGGAAAAAAAAAGGAGCCAATTTTAGAGGTTAGGGATCATTACTTTTTACTATACAAAAAGTATCTATAATTTTATTCTAATTAGGCCTACCACATATATACAATTGTTATATTGTTATATAAAATAATATAAATTGTATTTAAATGATTTATAGCGTGTATCACTCAATACTCCATAAAAACATCGCTTCTTCGTTCCTTTTTGTACTGATATCATAATAATAATCGATTAAATAAATTTATTTGCTAATTAGAGCACTTTTTTTTTATTTTTGTATTTCTTTTTTTTTTAATAACTATACTTTCTTTTTGTATCTTTTTTTTTTAAATTATGTGTTTAGACCCCCCTTTTAAAATGCTTGTTTACAAAAAAACAGTAAAAAAAAAAAGGCTGATAGTGAGGGAGGTAAAAAAAAAATTTGATAAAAAGGGCCCCATAGACCAAAACGGTCGCAGTGGGGCGAAAAAAATCCACCCCCCCAAAACCTACCTACCTACCAAAATATAGCGGAAAAAAACCTCGAGAACTACATTTTTAGGTCCCTTTTTAACATAAAATTTTATCTATCAATATATTTTAATGGGGAAAAAAGGTTTTAAACCAAAAAAAAATTTTTAAAATTTTGGGGAAAAACTAAGGCCCTTTCGTTTTTCTAGGCAAGTCTTACATACTAACCACCTCATTTTTCCCATGTCACAAAAAACAGTTAATTTTTATTATATAAGAAATATTTTTTGTTTTTTTTTTTTTCAAAATTATTCCATTAACAACACCCTGTCGAAGCACCACAAAAAATTTAATTTTTAAAAATTAAGGTACGCCACTGCAAATCCTGTTTGTTTGGATGTTCTATTACTTTGATTGTTTCAATTCCAATGAAATTGCGACAAGAATTTTACCCAAATTGGTTCAATTTTTTGCTTTTTTGTTTACTGCGCAGCAGGATGTTAACTGTATGGAGATGAGGAGGTAAATTATTTGCATGTGGAAAACAAATGTCACATCATAAAAATGCTGAAAACCAGCACGCTTGATTTAAAAAACTTCTCAAAGATTAATTTGTTTTTTATTATTTTAAAACAATAATTTTATGTTAATATAATTAAATTATTACTTTGATTATATACCGGGTGATGCGTCGCCGAGCGAAACATAGGAAATCCCATTTAAATTTTAAGGGTCAATTATTGGCTCCTCTATACATTTTGCAGAAAAAATGTAAGATAACTTTTTGAAAAGACCAATCTGACAAGCCCTCGTGCCAAGTTTCAAAAAATTTTAATAAGCAAATCTTGAATTATTCAATTAAATGTAATTGCAAAATTACCAAATTTTCGGTTCAGGTAAAACCAAACAGGCACCAGTAAAATGAATATTGTCCCTGACATGAGAATTCAATAGACGAAAAGTATCCAAAATTAAGTGGTATTATGCAGGAAACAGCTTTAGAGAAGTATCTGAAGTATTAAACGTATTGTCAGTAAGTTCGAGTCGATAGGTAACGTAATAAATAATTGTAAATGTTTAACTCAGGATATCGAAAATAGAGCCGAAGAAAGAGAGAACAGAGATCTTAATATTTTACTGAGTGTGAAGGAAAACAAAGTGGTTAGTACGAGGTAGGGTTCATGCCCGGAAATTCTCGGCTCGAGAATTCCCTGGAAATCGTTGGGCTTTGTTCTCGGGAAATCAAGCTCGAGAAAACTTGAGAACTCGGGAAATCATATTTGAGTCTATGAAATTATAAAATAAAACTATTTGCGCTTGCCTTTTTAAAGCCCGGGGACGGGCCAAAGCGCGTGGTCTTTAATCTCGCCGATCGCGCGCGGCAAGCGCTGGCGGCGTCTTTATACATAATACAATACAGTAGGTAATACATCAGTAATGCCAACCTAGGAAATTATTCCCTACAATAGGGAAAAAGGGAATTTTATCTAATATCTAGGGAATTTTCAACTTTGGATTGTTTTCAGTTCAATTTATAGAATTTCAGTCAATTTATCAATTTTAATATTAAGTGACTACTAATGACAAGTACCTATTAAATCCTTATACCTGGGTTATGGTTTGAGCATTGTATCTTTTCAAAATTGCTTCTTGTTGCGCTGATTAATCTAATACGGGTTAATTCGTGGTATCGGTTCGGGAATTACAGATCAACTGCTACTTAGCATCCCTCTGATGTTGTTGCCCTTTCGTATTTTGTGGTTGTTGCCCACAAAATACTAAGGAAAAAGAATGTCAAGTTCGTGTATTTGTTGCCCCTCAGTAATGCCGAGACTGAGCGAGTATTTTCAGTTGTTACCGACGTAAAAAATAAAAAGCGAAATTAATTATCCAGCGAGGCATTAATTGCAGTGTGTTTAATTCGTCTTTCTAGTGAAAACTGCTGCCAAAATTATTCATTAAATGAAAAGCATTTAAGTCTTATAAAAAAGGAAAACCTTTATAAAAAAAAGATTGATTTTAAGAATTTTTGAAATTGTTTTTTTTTTGTTTAGAAACTTTTATTTTTGTTAATTCATTTTGCTATTTATGTCCATTGTTACCATGAGATTTTATTTTTATGTATTTTTTGAACTTTTCTGACAATAAAGTCATTTCGTAAATTATTTTTCTATTTAATTTTGATCTAGGAAATTCTAAGGATTTTTTCAGCGAGCTTGGTTGGCAACACTGTAATACACACACGTTCATTAGTGTTTCGACTCTAGCTGAGTTCAGACGGTTTACAAAGTGTAGTACACGCAATTTGTAAATTTCTCGACAACCCGAGAAGACCCGAGAAATTAGCCTCGAGAATTCTCGAGACCCGAGAAATTGATAAGCTCGAGAAATCATGAACCCTAGTACGAGGGTTCTTGGGCAAGAGGTAAATAAACATCATACAACGGTATTGAGCACTTTAAAATAAACACAAATATTATTCGCATAAATTCGAAAAACATCAAGAGCTGCAGAAAGGAGATTAAGAGCAAAGAATGGCATTTTGTTTTGAAATGATGAAAAGAGCAAATAACGATAGGAATTTTTTAAGAAATATTTGTTTTACCGATGAATGTACATTCACCCTCCTCAATGAACCAAACATTCAGAATTGCCGGTATTGGAGCCAAGAAAATGAACATCCCTTTGTTTATACTCGGACACAATATCCCCAAAAAACAAATGTATGTGTGGGAATTATTGGACACCATATCATTGGACCCGTTTTTATGAACTATAACCTTACAGCAGAAACCTATTTGGACTTATTTCAAAATCAAATTGGACCCGCCTTGGAAGAAGTTGTTCGGGAAGATCAAATGATCTGATACCAAATGGATGGTTGCCCCGCCCATAATGCCCGTATGGTTAGAGAGTACCTGGAAAATGCTTTTAACGGCAATATTATTGGTCCACGGTACCGGATACTTTGGCCAGTCAGGTCACCTGATCTTTCACCGAATGACTTCTTCCTAAATGTCATTTATAAAAGTGTAAAATTTGAGAATCTAAACCAGCTACAAAACGCTATTTCGTTAGAATGTAATAAAATTTTGCAATATCAACTTAGCAACGTTAGAAATAAATTTTATGATCGGTTGGGATATTGTTTAGCTGTTAATGGGGGTTGTTTGAACATTTGATTAATTAATGTTTTCATGTAATTCTTCTTATTTTTAAAAACGTTATTGTATTTTATTTTATTTTATTTTTCCACACCTAGTAAAATATTAAAAGTTCAGTTCTCTCTTTTTTCGGATCTATTTTCGATCTTCTGAGTTAAACATTTACAATTATTTATTGCGATGGCTTTTAGTTAATAACAATTGCAATTTGTATTGGCAGAAAAAATCCTTAAACTTCTCGACTAGACTACAACATTCAATACTTAGTAACATATTTTCACATACGAGGATGATTGATTTAAAATTTATGTGGACTATACATCACAAGACTAAAATTAATTTTCAAGGTTTTTGAAAATTGCATAAGAAAAACCAAATTTTTTAAAATTTGTAACCCTCCTTATCATCAAAACTAAGCCATTTCAGGTCTTCAGACAATATTGTACACCTATTTTCTTGACACCCTGTATTATTTTAAATACAACCACCTTTCTGGTTTACGTCAGTTCTTTATATAATTATTTTTGTCGTTTATTTTTTGAAGCTAAAATACACTAAAAGTTTTCTCAGCGACAGACCCCACAATATCAAGAAACTTTCGAAACTTGTCAAGGAATTGCGACGGAAAGAATCCCTTCCGACACATATCCAATGTCAAACGAGCTACTTTCCTATATTTTAACCCCCCGTTGGATGTCGGCGGGCGGCAGATGGACATATGGGAAATTTTTTGTATGTAACAGAGTGAACAAAGTCGAGTATTTCAAATCGAAGCCGTGTTGATGTTTCGTACTGAATTTAAGCACTAAAATCTTAATTTGTATAATAATACAAGCCACAAGGCGATTATAAAAGCCATCAACGGAGTTCTTAATAGCTTCAATTGGTACATTATTCAATACTATTCCAATTTGCTCTTTTATTGCGTCAATGTTGTTTGGCTTATTTTGGTAAACCCTTTCTTTGACATATCCCCAGAAAAAATAGTCCAGCGGTGTTAAATCAGGAGATCTATGTGGCCATTCAAAAGCATCTCGTCGACCGATCCAACAATCCAGAAAATTTTATTAAGATATCTGAGAACAATATTATTAAAATGTAGAGGGACACCATCTTGCTGAAACCATATAAAACTATTTAGAAAAATTACCGCTAAAGAAGGAATAAGATAGAACGACAAAAAGCCTAAATATCTTTCGGTTGTGAGATTATCTTCTTTAGGATACTAAGTATGTGCTTCATGGGTACAGTGAGGACTTTCTTGGGACTAAAATTGATAATTGTATCTATACTGCTTCGTCAGAGAAGAAAATGTTGTAAAGAAAGGCCTTATTTTGATCACTCCTTCCCATTATTTTCTCACAAAACTAGAGAAACTTGTCAGGATCATTTTTCAAAAGTTCTTGTACTAGGCCCACTTTATATGGGTGATCTTTTTCATTTTTTATAAACCTGTCAATAGTAGATTGCGGCACATCCCTATTTAGGCTTACCGAAACAGCTGAGGCATGTGAATTTTTATGAATGAACAACAATATATCGATTTTTTTTACCCTTCCAAGAGTATCACTCGAACTGATGTTCCATTTAAACTTAGAGGTGAGTTTCACCCTGCTTAGAGGGTTGAAGCACCAAGGTCCAAAATATCAAAATCTGGTTTGCAATTTCATATTATGGTATTATTGGCCCATACTTCTTCGAAAATACATGTAACCGTGAGAGTTACCTTCAAATGTTAGAAACATTCTTTTCTGATAACCTTGTAGAGTTGTCTCTCCAATTTAGGAAAGAAATGTACTTTCAGCAAGATGGATACCCTGCGCATTTCGCAATTGAAGTGAGGGAATAGCTTAATGGTAAGTTTGGCCAGAGATGGATTGATAGGAATAGTCCGGTTCTGTGGACCGCAAGAAGCCCAGATTTAACTATTTCAGATGCCTATCTTTGGGGGCGTCTCAAACAGTTAGTATACGCCCGTCTAATTGAGACCAACGAACAGCTTCTAAGACAGCAAATCGCTGAAGCTGTTCAATAAATTTCCATTGAAGAAATTTGACGAAGTTTTGACAACATTCGTTCACGGCTAGAAAAATGTGTTAAATATGGAGGGGGAGTGTTTTCCCAATTGAATAGTTCTTGTGAAGTTTATATTGCCTCAGATTGTTTTGCCGTAAGTGTTGTCTTGTAAGCTGACATTTTCAATGTAGCACCTATTCCACCAAACATGCTTTTTCTATGTGCAGTTGCTGTGTAATGCCATTTTGCTTCAATATTAAAATCTTTCTCGTAATTAATTAATATTTTGTAATATTAAATTTTTTATTTCTTTTTATTTTAAAGTGTTGCTTAGCGCCATCAGTACAATAATGAATTTTTATAATTCCTTTAACCTTTAGTTTCTCGAATCTGTAGGACACGGGCATATAGACCGGCATTGTCATGTTTTTGACTTTCAGACAAATAGACCATACCTTGATGGCTGAGCTTATATATTAAATATTCTTTTTATAATTTATATAATTTGTATTATTTATGTAAAAAATTATAACCCAAAAAAAATTTAAATTCTAAAAAATCATGTATTATAATTGTTGTTAGTACAAAAACATAATATGTATGACGACTTATAAATCCCCCTAATAATAAAAATGCCATAAACTTACCTAAATCAAAATTAAGTAAACAACTTCCAGGGGGAAAAACAATTGTAAATGAAAAAAAAAATTTAAAATAAACAGAATTCCATTAAGCTATCAAAACTCAACGGTTAATTAATTGTAAATAAACCCGAAAATGTTAACGGAAATTTTTTAAGTTATTTTAAAATTTGCTAATCTAACCTCACATTAATAAAAAAAAATAAAGTCCACCATTTTTTGAATTTGCCATCTTAAATTTAAAATTTGACCTCAAATTAATTATCAGGCCCCGAAAAACACCCATCTAAAAGAATTTTGTAGAAATCGGTCAATAATAAAAAAAATTGTCCGCCATCTTTGACCCGCCATTTTTAATTTAAAATCTGACATCGAATTCGTATTCAGCGACCTCAAAAACCCATAATAAAGTAATTTGGTGAAAATTATTTAAGAATTTTTATTTTTTTCGATCACTTTTGACGAAAAAATTGCATTTTTTAAGGAAACACCTCTATTTAGACAGTTATTTTGGGATTAGGAATCTTTTTCTGACAAAACACCCAACGGTATTAAAAACTACACATTCCAACGAATTTTTTCGTGTGCTCAAAAATTTTTTTCGCCCAAAAAAAAAATGGGCAGGGGGGGGTGGCTGATTTGAAAAAAAATATATATAATTTATTTATATATATATATATATATATATATATATATATATATATATATATATATATTATATATATATATATATATATATATATATATATATATATATATATATATATATATATATATATATATATATATATATATATATATATAAATGCTATATATATATATATATATATATATATATATATATATATATATATATATATATATATATATATATATATATATATATATATATATATATATATATATATATATATATATATATATATATATAAAAACTGAATGGAGCATTTTTCTACAATTAGCCGTTACCAATAATGGATATGTATACTGTCGTTGGTTGGGATTTGACCACTCTGTATTTTTTCCTGTCGCAATGGGCGTCACCAAACCAACACTTATCGAAGCCGGAGTTTTGGCCAATATTTTCCTTTACTGTCAGCAAGGTTGATAGAGGGATAAACGAAACGAGAAAACTTGTCTGTAATAAGGTTGGAACAGTATGTCATGTTTTAAAAGCTTTTTTTTGTTTTACCTAAAGGTGAATAATGGTGGAATAATTATTACCCTGCCATTTCAATTTTAAAATGACGTATGCAAAAACAAAGAAATGCTATACGTTTTTGGGAAGTTGTTTGTGCTTTCATTACCCTCAAATAAAAAGGCTTCGACTTTAGTAGATTTTCAAAAAGTTATAAGTGTGAGTAAATTTTAAAAAACGACTTTTTAGAAGTTAGGATCTGGTAACAATATTGCCATTTATTTCTTTTTTGCTGGGTTTTTAAATGTTTAACGCATTTTATCCCCCAGTTCCGTCAACGCTATTCAAGAACCGAGACGTGCAGAAATTGCATTTTACGGCACCTTTTAAACAACGCGGTAGTGCCACTACGGACGTTATAAAAATAACTACTACCCCTGTTTGTCGTGGATTCCGAAACACACCCAACGGTATACGAGATCACTATCGGTCACCCATCCAATTAGTAGCAGCTTATTGTACTTTATTAAAATTTAAATATATAAGAAAATTAAAATTAAATTTGTAAGACTTTGTATAGGGTAACTAAATTTTGATGTTTCGTGTTTTATTAAAACTCATTTTCCATTCTTTATCATTTTTAAGTTTCCATCTTTTCCTTTTTGCGCCTTCAAATTTAAATTACCTATACAAAGACAATCAAACTTTATATTTTAAAACTGACAACGTAATCGCGAATTTGAATTTTTAACATTATTCACGAATTTAAAATTCTTTTATGATTATCAAAGATTCAAGAAGGCATCAAGTAAGTTAATTTATTTCCTAACAAATTTTTAAAAAGGTACCAAAATCTTGGTTATATCTGAATTTCGCTGAATAGTTTCATTATAATATTTTTTTTTTTTTTGTTAAATCGTATCGAAATAATAACATTTTAATCGTCATTTTGATGTCGAAAAGACATTCTTTTACGCATGCCTGGTTAAAAGTTAATTTAACGCATGCGTAAAAGAAAAATAAATCAAATTGTACTGAATTTTAAATCATTTATTATATATGATACAGAAGAAGTAAATTGTTAGGGAGAGTTGACATTGCCTAGGAAGAATAGTCTCTTACTAAAAGTACCAGTAAAAGATCATTGAGAATAAGCAGATTAACTTTACCTAGGAAGTGTTAACTATACCTGCTGTGGTTTAGTAAAAGTTTACTCCGAGATGTTGCTACCGTATTAAAAATTATTAAAACTTAGTTATTAACTTCTACGTAGGTGTAATTTTGACAAATTTAAAAGCCCTCGCTTCTTGCTTAGTTATGGTTATTTAAAGCTGCAACAAAAACCAACTGGTGTCTACGCCAGTTTGGGACACAACAACATAAAAAGTAAGGTTGGCGGCAACATCATGGACAAGAGAACAGCTGTCCGCGGAGAAATTTTACTGGTCCGCGGACAATTTTTTCTATCCGCAAAAAAATACTTTTTAAAAGAAAACAATAATAATTAAATTTTTATTTACAAAATAACGAAATAAAAATATCACTGGTCCGCGAATTTTTTTCACAAATTTTACTGGTCCGCGGGCCAAAAAAGGTTAAGAAACGCTGGACTAGATTACTGTGATCGATACCAGATGGACGTAGACTTACATACTTGCGAAAAATGTCCAAAAAAATCCCTCCTTTATATTTCTCTCTGATATTGAAAATATTCTAGAAACATTGTTTTTGTATTGGAAATGGTTATTTTAATAAACGACGTAACATCCTCAATGTCTTTTATCTGTAAATACTATTCTCCCCCACAGGCTCCAAAAATTCCAACGACACTTTCTTTAATAAATATTTTCCGTCGTCAGCTTCTTTCAAACTTTTAATTTCTTCTTTTGGAAAATATTTTGGACTTTCTCGGTTTATAACCACTTCACTTTTTCTTAAGAAATGCAATGACTTTGGTATATTAAATGATGTTCACCTTTTAATTGAGATAAATTATAGTGCGCATCATTGATTAAATACTCCATAAAGTAGTGCGCCATTTTAAAGATAGCTGATACAAGTTCGCCAAAATAACTTCCTCTGAAATATTTACTATCTTTTTTTCTGCGCCCCAAAAATCAAATTTTTCGTAATTTTTCTGATACAATTGCTTCGATTTCTGAGAAATTCTCGTAAAGCAGCCTCTGCTTTATTTTATATATCGGAGTTTTTAGTTTCGTTAGTATTATTCTCGTAATCACACATATTTGACTTTGAAAATATAAAATTAATACTTTTACCTCTTTGTGATATTCGACAAAGCTTGATTTTTGAACATAACAACCATAAACAACTTTTTAAAATTTTACTAAACAGCCTTATATCAAATAAATCCCATTTTTATGGTAGGTCCATGTTGAGCTTCCTGCTGCTTAGTCTATTTTTTAATATGACCAAAGGTCCCTATAACATAACATGAAAGAAAAAATAATTTTAGTGTACCACTCTGTAAACTTAAAACATTATAAACCTAATTTTCTCTACTTCAACTGCAACAGAATATTATTATTAACCATTTCTTCTACCCAGTGTAAAACACTAAAAACAATCTAAGAAAAATGTTGCGAGTTTTTCTGTTTCTATATTTTCTGGCCAGTTCACTCCAATCCAACGTTCATCATCAGGTCGTTTTGAGCTGCTTAAAGTTTTACAGGCCGAGCTTTGCGGTGTTTTTTACCTGTTGGAAACGTCAAGGTAAGGATTTAAAATAAGAGGAAATATATATTTTGTAGTTGAAGGATATATGTGTATTTTTCGGTCAAAATAGCGATATTATATTTCTTAAAAAAAATCCATCTGAATCTAAAAGTGTGGAAGGTGATGAACATCACAGCACATAGGCCTCAGAAAGCACGTTGTGCTACCTGGTAAAGGGAACTCCTCACTCAGTACGTCACCCATCCTACTGCTTTAAAGTAGGTGACGACGTCGCGTCGCCGAGGGAAATCTCCTTAATGTCGGCCAAGGAAAACCAATACTTGCCCAGCATGGATCTTGTCTTGGACGAGAGTGCAGGGCAGTCACGTCCTCCTGTTCACAGCCTCTACACAAAGGTGTGTCATTTATACACACTCATATTCTTAAGCCCAACCGCTGTGTTCACACATCGTCGTTGTGGTTGGGCCCAGTAGGATCTTTTGGAACATGCGCTAGACTTGCTGGCCAGCGGCAACTCTTTTGGCTAGCGTATGGAACGGAATCCGAAGCTAAGATGAGCACAAGGCTTAACTCAAGGTGTTAGTATACCGTGCTGATGAGTAAATGACATCCTGTGCCTTAAACAGGTGTCTCCAACGGTGCCTCTGAGATACATGGCGACCTCTCAGAGTATCTAGCCTTACTGTGGTAATGCGGGGCTCTGCCGTGGTGGACTTCTTTCTTTCTTACTTTCCTAGCTCCAAACAGAAAGCGGACAGAACCGCCTTTATAGGACAAATGGCTTCCTGGCTTTAAACAGAAAGCGGATAGGACAATTTTCATAGGGTAAGGCCGGAGATGCGGCCTCAGAAAGAACATCTGGTTCCTGTAACAAGGACCTGGTAGCTACCCACGTCACTAGACCGGAAGAGGAGGGCATGATGGATCTAATCGTCTGCTCGTCATACTCTCCAGGAGACAGGGACACCAGAACACATCAGAATACATTGTGCTCGTGTCCGGTAGCGACACGAGTAAGAGGAGATGTAAGAACTCTCTCCCAATCTGGTATCGGATTCATTGGAAGTCTGATCCTATTAGGATAATATAAAAAGGTGTGAGCCACAATAGACCGAGCGGTCGCAGTGGAGGGCGTAAAAAGTCCACTCTCTTTAAACCTACCTACCTACCATATTCTTAAAAGATGCTTTCGCAGTTGATAATGTCCAGTAAGGATGCCCGTGATTTGACGAAGATTCGCCCTGGCCATTGTCAAGTAATGTTTAGCTGTATCTCTGTCAGGATGGTTCAGTAACTCCCGGAACAATTCACAGTTTACTGTTCCATATTATCGTCTTGTGAACTGCTATTGAGAGTGTCTTTTGATTAGGTCCCTCATCGTAAACCCTGTCAGATCTATGAAAGGTTCTGGTCCAAGCAGCCTTTCTGGCCAACGAGTCAGCGATGCGGTTGCCTTTAGAGTGATTGTGTCCTTTGTTCCATCAAAGGGTAACCACATTTCTGCGGGAAGCGTCCACAAGGGCACGGTGACATTTTAGTACCAGACCCGAGGTGTAACGTGGTCTGCTTAGGGCTAGTAGTGTCTGTCTGCAATCCGTATGGATAAGCACAACTTTATCAGTGAATTTTCTACTGCTTAACATTTTTCCATATTCTTTTATAATCTTTTAGTCAAGTCAACAAGTTCAAAAACGTATCAATTCAATAAAGCCTCTAAAAATAAGATCGATAGCTCATTGGATTAGGAATAATGTCTGGACAAATGTATTTAAAAGATTTTTCAGCACACAAAAATTGTAAAAGTAAAGTTTTTTGTAAATAACTTCAAAACTATTAATAATTAGGAAATTTTAATGAAATATCTTAAAAATAAATAAGTCCCAAATTTCGAAGTTCTATCTCCATTATTCATAATTTTATTTGAGCACTGAAAATAGAGCTCCGCGCTACTGCTACGGCATGCGGTGATGCTTAATGATATATAATTTTTTTTTTAGAGTTTTAAATATTAATAATTATATATATATATATATATATATATATATATATTAATATATATATATATATATATATATATATATATATATATATATATATATATATATATATATATATTATATATATATATATATAAAGGTGTTCCAATAAGAGGTTTCGAATGTTGGTAACGAATAAATGAAAGTTTTATAACATATTTGAAGTTTATTTATGGCACTGCGTAGCTGAACAGTGTACAATTATACGTGGAATACAATATCTGCTAAATAACCACCACGACTTCTCTGACAGCACACAATTCTTTTGTTGAAATTTTCCATTACTTCTAAACACATTTCTGGAGTTATGTCACGAATTATTCGTGTAATTTCTTGTTTCAATTCTCGAATGGTTAGGGGATTGTTTTCGTAAGCTTTGCTTTTCACACAGCCCCACAAAAAATAATCTAGCGGCGTCAAGTTGCAAGATCTTGGTGGCCAATTTACGTCCCCGTTCCTTGAGATAATCCTCCTTTCAAACCGTGTACGCAATAAATCCAATGTTTCTCGTGCTGTATGGCATGTCGCCCCATCTTGTTGGAACCATATATTGTCTACATCCATCTCCATTATCTCATCCCATAAAAAAACATCAATCATCGTTCGGTATCGCTCTCCGTTTACTGTAACAGCTTGTTCGTCTTCATTTTCAAAGAAATACGGACCAATTATACTTCCAGCCCAAAAACCGCACCAAACTGTTACACGTTTGGCATGCATTGGCTTTTTGTAAATCTGTCTAGGATTTTCATTGCCCCAGATACGACAATTTTGTTTATTTACGTAACCGTTTAAATGGAAGTGAGCCTCGTCACTAAAAATGATTTTATTGCAAAAATTATTGTCCTCTGCCTTCCTCTGTAGGATCCAATCGCTAAAAGCGCTACATTGTCCATGATCGTGTGGCTTTAGCTCCTGAGTAAGTTGAATTTTATAAGGATGCAGACCTAAATCTTTTTTCAAAATTCGCCACACTTTCCCGAACAGCCTGAATATTCTCAACGGAACGAGCTGGACGTTCCCGTATTTTTGTTTTAATTTCTTGCACAGATCCGGTAGTTTCAAATTTATGCACTATTTTGCGAATAGTTGCTTCTGAGGGACGATTGTGTACACCAAAGTAATCCCGAATTCGCCGATATGTGGCTCTCACAGAAGACCCATTTTGAAAATACGTTTTTATAATTTAAACACGTTGTTCGACAGTATAGTGCTCTATTGTTAAAATTGTACTGAATTCTACAAGGCAATAAAATCCGAATTACCAAAAAAAATTGAGATAGAAGATATATATATATATATATATATATATATATATATATATATATATATATATATATATATATATATATATATATATATATATATATATATATATATATTATATAACACAGAGAGATCATTGCCAATTCAAAAACGAGGAAAACAAAATTGTGGACAGAATTTAGTCTAATTATAGATATCAATATTTTAATAGGCCATTTTTGAATAGGAACTTGGCCTTTATTTTACATAAGCCTTTTTGATGGAATATGGTTTAATCAACATTTAGTACATCAGATCCCCAACTACAAAAACGATTTACTTTATTTTCCTGCTTTTTTATTTTTCAGACAAAGTAAAGATGCATAAAATGAATTTGCAGGAAGATTTTGACGTTCGAGTTGTTTTTGCCAAAGCCGAGAAGGATTCTTTGGCCAAAATAAATACACAGAAATATGAGAAGTTGAGTTATTTTTTGGATATGGAATGCGAAGAGGCTGAAAGTATTTTAAATGAGGTTTAGTACATCAGTTTTTCTTCTTTTTTAAGTCTTATAACTTTTTACACAAATATTTTACAAAAAATGACAATAAAACAAGTTGAGGAATATGCAGTTTTTGCACAAAATATTTTGTATTGGCTAAAAGTTACCATTTTTAACATAATACAGTAAAACTTGCCTATAACGGCCACCATAAAATTAAGAATAATTGGCCTTTATAGGAGGGTGGCCAGTATTGCCAGGTAACAGTTGTTCAACCATTCAAGGCTACAAAATTTTCCATTTTTAAATTGCTTGCTGCCTCAAGTGCTTTTTTTAATTAACGGTTCAGATATTGGAACATTTTTACCTCTTGCTTTGCAGAACCAATTGTAGACGACTTGATCTACTGCCAATCCTCCCGACTTCTAGAATTTCCTCTTGTTCTAAATCAACACCTTCTTTAAACATTCTATTTAGTTTACCTTTATTCCTGACTATTTCACTAGAGTGTATTACACCGGCAATAAAATCGGTATCCAGCTGAAAATATTGCTACCTGGACAAAACCAACAACATGGTATTTCAGCGACAATTTTTTGACATTGTCAAACTGATATTTTTCATTCATAATTTTTGAATTATCGGCAAAAAATGAGTTCAAACAATGAAAACAGATTTGGAAGTAATTCATTTACTGAGGTCGAAAAGGCAATTCATAACACGATCCCTTATAAAACGGCGAAATCGAAAAAATCTGCTTGGGAACAATTTTCCCAATTTCTTGAAAGAAATTACAATTTGGAAAAAGATACTTCGCCAGAAGATTTGGCGAAAATTTTAGAAGATTATGGGTATAACATGAAGAAAGAAATGGAGAGGACTACAAAGAGTCTAGTATAAAATCCTTGTGGAATACAGTGGCACAGATGGTGCAAGAAAAATATTTCAAAGAATTTGGCAAAAAAGTGGATCCATTTCAGGACATAATATTTAAATCAGCTCGATTGGCACGAGATGCAAAGCGTCAGCAACTTCAGGCAAGGCCTGAAAAAGGAAAGTGAGTTCAAAAGCATTTACCACTATAGATCTTTTGGAAATGGTCAAATGTTACGACGAGGACAATCCAGACGGATTACAAAAAATATTTTTCCACATTTGTTCCTTTGAACTTGCCTGGCGTGGCAACGAAGCCGTTAATTGTAAAATTCAGTATTTTAAAAAAGAACTGGACCTCAAGGGTAGGTAACTAAATAATTGTTATATTTATTTTGTTTGCTTAAAGATTAATTTTTTTAGGCAACTTCTCTGGAAGGGTTGAATATAATCCCATATTTTCGAAAACTTCCCAAGGAGGCTCTAAAAGTTTGACAAATAGTAAATGGCTAGTAAGAAACAGAACCAATGAAAACCTGTGTCCAGTCAGATTATATTTGAAATTAATGGAAAAAAGAGCAACTAATCCTCACTTGACCACAGAGCGATTGTTTTTAACTATACATCCCAACTGGAAAAAGGAGTATGGTACAAAAACATGCCTTGGGCTTAAATACCTTATCAAAGTGGACAAAATAATCTGCTGAAAAAATTGGCTTAGATACAAAAAAAAAAATTACCAATCATTCCCATCGATCTTCTGCAATCTCTACTTTAACAAAAAATGAAGTTGGTGATAAGAAGCTATTAAGCTCACAGGACATTCTAGTACCAACTCTTTAAAAACCATATCTTCAGCTAATCCAGAGCACCATCTAAATTTAATTAACAATTTGCGACAAAATAAGGAAAATGAAGGAAACAGTCAAAATTGCTGTGGTTGAAAAACAGCGCTCAAACTAATAATTATTATAATTGCACATTTTATATAAATAATTTAGGTAGTTTTTAGTTTTACTTGTTTTGATGGCAATTTTTTTTAATAAAATAATTCTGTGTTCTGTTTATTTTCAAAATTTCCTTACGTGAAATAGTCATGACGAATACCACTCGAAAAAAATATGTAGGCAAAATTGTTATCAAGGTTTTATTCAAGTTTGTTGCTTTTCGTAATTGTCATGAAATTTTTTGTGTTTCCAAATTGCCAACAAAAACTTTCATTCATACCTTTCGAATATTTTGCCGACAAAATTTTTTCTCTTGTGATATTATACTGATAATATCATTTATTTGGGATTTTCTAAAACCAAACTTTTTAGCCAGTTTTTGCGAACCCAAAGCGTACTTTTCACTTTTCGCGATAACATCAATTTTTTCTTTCAGTGACAAACGATTTCGTTTTGGGGACATGATTAAACACTTTTCGATTTCGAACACGATAACTTTATTCTTATCGATTTAAGACACAACTAAAAATATAATGTAAAGATAATCTCCCAAGCCACTAATGCTATTTGAACCTGGCCATAATTATTATTGCTGGGTATTTTCACCTTTAAAATTTGCAGAATACA
Source organism: Listronotus oregonensis (assembly GCA_019359885.1). Taxonomy (NCBI): domain Eukaryota; kingdom Metazoa; phylum Arthropoda; class Insecta; order Coleoptera; family Curculionidae; genus Listronotus; species Listronotus oregonensis. The sequence continues at coordinate 24,476 of JAHBCN010009631.1, forward strand.
ATCATAAAATAATAAAATACAAATTAGCCCAAAGAATTTTCGGCCAATATTAAAAGGTTGCTTTACCCGAAAAGTTATAAAAATTGAGATTTGTCTGGCCGTGACTGTTTTATAGGGGTGTGCATTATCTAAGGATTTTTATATACGGGATTTCCTATAAAGCAGATATTTGTTAGCTTGAAAGTTGCCGATAACATGGTGGCCGATATAAACGGGTGTCCATTAACACAAGTTTTACTGTATATTGTGTTATTAGATGCTGATTTTGACTACAACAACATATACCCATCACTTTGGATTTAACAGGAAGCGGCGTAAACTTTGATATTTTAAAATGGATATTTTCAATGGTCATTTTCTCAAAAACGAAGAAAGATTGGTATACGATATAAAACAGGTTTAATATCAGGAATAGTTTGTAAAATTTAAGTCTTACTTATACAGTGTGTTATACTTAAAATATTAAATCTCTCGCCACTTCCAGTTTAAGGAACTTGGTTACATAAATTGATTCTTCGACTCATGAAACCGCGTACCCGTTGGAAGCTGAGCAGATCTTGCTGTATGTGATGAGAGGCTGCCACATGCTGCGAGGATTTCATCATCCCCATACGTGCCTCTTGCAACTGTGGAAGTAGCCGTCCGTAGTAAAACAGGCCTCATCAGTGAATAGAATGATTGAACCAAAATCTAGTTGAATGGCGATACGCTGTAAAAATTATAGGCAAAAACCTACTCGCGACTGGTAATCTAGCAGACTCAGTACCTGCACTTTTTGAAGGTGGTAAGGGTGCAATAGCTGCTCGTGAAGTACCCGCCACACTGGTGTGCAGCATTCATTTAATTTACTATTGCTAGGTTGTTCAGCATGTTGACGGCTAGGGAAACACTCAACAGAGCCGCTCAGCTTCTCTAGTATTGCATGTTGCTTCGCCATAAATAAGATGAATATTTGCATACTCTTTAAAGGTAAAAATCAACAAATTTCACAGTGCAAACGTAAAACTTTGTCGCAAAAAAAAATCAATATGAAGCACTATAGGCAAGCAATAACATCAAGTTTAGAAATGCAATGCACAACATTTATACATTTATACATATATATATATATATATATATATATATATATATATATATATATATATATATATATATATATATATATATATATATATATATATATTCAGTGAAACCTGGTTAAGTGGAACCTGGATGCAGTTTATAAATTCATACTAATAAAATATGACAGTCATTCAGTAATAAAATTGCGATTTTATCAAAAGATAGGTTTTCAAATGCTTTTACGCTTTTGAATGCTTTTAAAATCCTCTTGGACTTTAACACAGAATTTGCGGATGGTTTCAAAAGCCATAGGAGGCGCATGATATTTAGTTTTACTATCTTGTTTCTGCTCAATGCTCGTGCTGACACATAGAAGAAAGTCATAAAGCGCGACTTGGATAAGTGAGAAACCTCTATTATTGAGAGTCACAATGAGGTCCCGGCACTTCTTTATCGAATTTCCTCTGTTAATGGGACTTTTCAAACCTGATTAAATAAGATTTGATTCTTAGGATTTTTTCCATGTTAACCTCTATAAATGGGACTTTGTAGCTCAATCCCCTGCATAAGTGAAGCATTTTATCAATTTTTGCGCAGTATATTTAATATATTTTTAACATGTATGTGGTAAACCATTATTTTTATTAACATTTCCACCTCTGGAAAACTGGATAAATAAAAACCTTTAAATGACACAAATCCTTGGTCCCCTTGAAATCCCAATTAACCAGGTTTCACTGTATTATATATATATATATATATATATATATATATATATATATATATATATATATATATATATATATATATATATATATATATATATATATATATATATATATATATATATATATATATATATATATATATATATATATATATATATAAAACACCGTGTTCAAAATTAAATCGGCACTATTGCTAACTTTTTTATTATAAGAGATACAAGTTAGGTTGAATTAGCAAAGTTGTGTACATTTTTACGCTGATTACAATAACCATAATAAAACACAAATTAACATGAGATGTACGAGTTATTTACAAAAATATACTTTTTTTAAATGCACCACCCTGTATTTATTACGTTAATTCGAAAGAGAATGTAATTTTCTGTATAATTAATTATTTACATTTTTTTCCTAAAATGAAAAATAGCGGAGTTATTTCAAGTTAAATGTATTTTTTCATAACTGGACGCAGACAGCCATGGAATTCTTAAAATCGCATTTTTTGTACAAATGATCGTAGTATGCTAAAATAAAAATAAAAAAAACAAAAGATTACATGTTTATCCGCCATGATGTTTTAGTGACAACTAGTAAATCATAAGGCAACAGTTCATTTATGCTACTGTTGTTTAAAATGCCGTCATTTAGAGAAGTTTGATATAATAGAATGCTAATAATTTGCCAAAAAAATGGTATCAGGCTTTAGAGTGAAACTATTTCCAGTAAAAAATATGCCAAAAAGAAGATATTTTTTACTCCTTTATCGAAAGTTTAAATAAAACTAAAGTGTTTCTTAAGCATTGAAATTAGAAAACCTTTACACTTAATCATCAAACAGAAATGAATGTTTTGGCATATTTAAAAGTTTATCGTGAAAACTCCACAAGAGACTGTAGGTCAGATCTTGATCTATGCTAAAAAACCATTAATAAATTTAAAAAAAAAACATAATTATATACCCTACAAATACAGACCCACACAAACTTTGTTGCCAGGTGATTACAAAAAGCGTATAAACTTTTGCCAATGGTTTGTAAATGCTGCTATAGAAAATCCAAACTTTTTACAATTAATTCTTTAAAGCAATGATACTTACTTTAGTAATACAAGCATGTTTAACCAAAAGAAACAACATTATTGGAGCATTGCAATCTCCTGCGCCATCATCCTTTCAATTCACAAAGATGTTTTTCTTAAACGTATGGTGTTGCCTCATTGGATCAAAAATTGTTTTATAAAGGATCTTTAACAGGCAAACAATATCTGAATTTACTAAGAAATGTGTTGAAGGATTTTTTTGGATGATGCCAATATAGCCATTATTAGCATAATGTATTTTATTAATGTTACTTAGTTATGCGTTATAATTAAAAAAAAACTGAAACTACGATGTTTATTATTTACCAAAGTAATTAGAAGGTTTGACAAATTATATCCTTTATGGCGGACTTTATTTAAATTTGATTTCTGACATGGCGTACTTCGATATAATTTGTACAAAAAATGCGATTTTAAGAATTTCATGGCTGCCTGCGTCCAGTTAGGGAAAATGCATTTAAATTGAAATAAATCTGCTATTTACAATCTTAGAAAAAAAATTTTAATAGCTAATTGTATAGAAAATTACATTTTCTATCGAATTAACGCAACAGATACAGGGGGTTGCATTTAAAAAAGGTATATTTTGTGAATAACTCGTAAATCTGATGTTCATTTGTTTTTCTATTATCTCATTGCAATCAGCGTAAAAATGTACACAACTTTGCTAATTTAACCTAACTTGTATCTCGTATAATAAAAAGTTAGCAATAGTGCCGATTAATTTTGAACACGGTGTAAATATATATATATATATATATATATATATATATATATATATATATATATATATATATATATATATATATATATATATATATATATATATATATATATATATATATATATATATATATATATATATAATATATAACATATCTTTACGCAAGGTGTTTAAGTAAGTTACTTCTTTAAACTTTGACTTCGTATAACACTTTACGAAGAAAAAACAATCCAACTACCTAAGAATCCATCTAACTTGTAGACAGAACAGTTAGTACCAATCTATTCGAATTACTAAACATTTTATATTAGTAAAGGAGATCCGCGCAATGAGCTGCAGCAAAAAAATAATTACCGAGAGAGCTATTCCTGCTGAGCGTACCTGTTGCTAGAAATGATTAATTACATTAAGAAACGATTAGCGTTTACGAGTTTTTATAGAAAATTGTTAGGAACAGTTTTATCACTTTTTATCTAAGTGCTAGAGTAAGACATTTAATCACCTGTTATAACCTTTCATAAACTAGTCTGTATTTTAGCACGAAGCATATACAGAATTTATTTTGCAAATCTGAGTTCTACAGGAATTTCCATAAAATTTCGGATAATTAGAAAAAAAACTGGTAAGTTGGGTTAGATTGGATACTTATTAATTTCTATATTACAATTAGTTGTTAGCTAGGTAATGAAAAAATTTATGATTGACAGGTTTTAAAGATCTTCGATGTGCCCTAAACTACATAGGTGACACAGAAAACTTCTTCAAATTAATATATTCAAGGCACCTATAACACGAAGTAGGCTGAAAACAAAATCTACATTTTTTTAAGTGTTGACATAAGGGGGTATTCTAGTGTAGAGGCATGAAGTTTAGGTGATTTTTAAAGTGCCGTAAAAAAAGGCAATAAATATGATTACTATTCATTTTTTATGAGTTTTATTACATTATAAAAATACAGAAAAAAATTTAAAAATTAAAAAATGAAAAGTCAAAAAAATTTGCATCTGATAAAGTGGGGGGGGGTCTTAAATTCTATTGGACCGATTTACTTGAAATTTTTTGGGAGTCTTCTTTATAGACTTGTCTAAGTCCGGAACTATCCGCATCCCCAATTTTTTAATTTTTACTATTTTTAAAAAATTCGAAAAAGTCAAAAAAAGTGGTACAAAAATTGTTTTTTTTCAGGCAGCCGCCATTTTGTAAAAAAAATCAACTTTTTCGTAGTTCTGGACATTGAGACATTACTCTACATTGATAATCTTTTTGTTTTTTTTTTCAGATTGCTAGGAGGGTTGAAATCGTGGGCATGGTCACAGGCAATTTTTTGAGACCCCCCACTTCATCAGCTGCTAATTTTTTGAATTTTCAACTTTTCTTACCTTTTAATTTTTTCTGTACTTTTGTAATGTTAATAAATAACTCATACAAATATGGATACTAAAAAGATTAATTGCTTTTTTTACGGCACTTCAAAAATCACCTAAAATTAAAATAAGCAATTGCAAGTCGATACCTGTCATTGTTAATTTTCCGTAAATTTTTAGAATTTGTCTGTTAGCGTTAAAATGTATTTTACACTCAAAAATTTTCGCGCTATGATTCTTTATAATTTTAAAAGTAGTCTGTGCCCACAGCAGTGCACTGAAAGACTTCGAGCTGCTTTTGGATGATGGAATTGCTAAGTTCGAGGAAGAGTTTTTTACAACTAGGGGGATTTCTGCTGTCACTGAAGAAAACATAGCTACTGTTCGACATGATAGAAGAAGACATAACATATCAAATTCTTCTAGGTACTTTGGGGATTGGAATGACTGCAATTGAAAATATACTGCACTATCATCTTAAAGTTAGAAAAGTTTGTTGTCGTTGGGTTCCCCAGAATTTAACCAAAGCTCAATGAGCTCATCGCGTCAAATGGTGCACAGAAATTCTAATAAAATACGACAATAGTAGATTAAATGCTGTCTGCGACGTCGTCACTGGTAACGAAACATGGATTTATGCCTTTAAGCCTGAATCAAGACGCCAGTTGGCTCAATGGGTGTTCCCAACTGACCCCAATTCAGTTAAAGTTAGACAGTCCCGGAGTGTTGCGAAAAAAAAGATTGCAATGTTTTTTGGAAAAATGGAGCCAATCACAAGGGTTTTACTAGAATAATAATGGAGTTAATGCTATTTGGAACACTACAGTTTGTTTTCCTCAAGTGCTCGAAAAAGTTCGATTAGTGTGTCCAAGAAGCAACATAGTTTCATTTTTATAGCAGTCAAAGGTGAAATTATTGGAACATCCACCTTAAAGCTCCAATCTATCACCATGTGACTTTTTTTTCCCTAAACTCAAAGATAAAATGTGTGGTCAGCGTTTTTCAAATCCAAATAATAATGACATACAAAACGATTTCCGTCACAAAAGATCCACAGCCAACCTTACTTTATTTGTTTTATTTTACTAGACAAAGTCGCTTGAGTTTTTTGGTCTAACCTATATTCTTGCTCTTGATATATCCAGGGCACTAAACCAAGCTGATCTTGTTTTTAACTTCCCAGTTTCCTCTCCAATCGACGTTTTTCAATTCTTGTAGATGGCGACACTTCTACTTTTTACTAAATAATGCTGGTGTTCCCAGGGCTTATTACTTGTTACCACTCTATTTCTTCTTCACATTGGCTGGTCATAACTTATTTAAAGTAGAAATTCCTTGTAATTATGCAATTGCTCTTTATAGCCTTTTTTCTAAAATTACTACTCTTTGCTTTCTTTCGCGCGTAACGGTAATTTTTTATACAGTGCTCATTTTTAGCGATTTTTAAAATATTTTATCCTTAATTACGTTTTTTTAGCCATTTTAAAAAATAAAGTCCAATAATTTTATTGTCAGTAACACTGTTTGCTTGTGAATAAAAAATATTTTGTATTTCTGTTACTTTCACTCATTTTATTTTTAGTTAATATTGAAATATATTTCACTTTAGATACCTATGGTTCACAGAATTATCGGAAGAGGGTGTTGACCTCAGCATTTAGCTGATGCGCTAGCTAAAACAATTGCGTTAAATCATCCAAAACTGTATTTAAAATGTTCATTGTTAATATTATGGGTGTTTTAATAAAGTATCATGTGTTTTTGTGGTCAAAAATACAAGTGACGTTAAGTATTAGCGGGTATCATCACTCTTTAAAAAAATGAAATTGGACTGGAGTCGAAAAATTCAACAAAATCAGCGTTAAATCCTGTAAAACTTTCCCCATTTAAACATTTGGTAATTGTTTAAAATAACGGCCCAACTTTTTTGGAATAAACACAACATGATTATTTTTTTTTAGTTGTCAAATATTTTTTTATTTTAAAGTTTATCAAACATAGAAAAAATAAAAAAATAATAAAAATGACAATTTTTTGACTTTTTTAAATTTTTTTAATTAATTTAAAAATTAATATTTTTAAGTTTTTTTTTAATTATTTATAATAACACGTAGAATATAAAACAAATCACTAGAAATTGCTAAACTTAAATGGATGCATTTTTATTGACGAAAAACTTGAAAAATATCAATTTTTAATTTTCAAAAATATTAACCGACTTTTTTAAATTTTTCTTAAAACATTTGTAAATCTGCCGTAAAATAGAACAAATAAAAAAACATTTTAATATCTCTATTTTTTAAATTTATTTAGTCAAAAATAGCATTTCTTAACAATTACCAAACATTTCTGTATCTTCTATACCAAACGAGATAGCAATACATGTATGCCGCAAAAATTAGAAGGATCAGTTAGGAATTTAGCAATACAAGTACATATTTCTTATTCTAAAAAGTAACAATTAAAAAAAACTGTTAAAACAAAATGGCTTGTCTATTTTATATGTTATTTTAATATATCAACTCTAGGGTTAAAAAAATTTATTCTTAACATTCAAATCTCTTAGTAGCTGGCAAAGTATTTCCAGTGAAATCAAAATACTCTCTCACAGATTAACTTTCCTGCAAATAAAAACATCAAATTACGCAGTTTCGATTTACCTTAGCAAACAAGAAACAACAAGATCATTCTCGATTTCGTTCTCAAGGAATTTTGTCATTTCATTTCCGCTGGTTTTTAAGTTACACTTACGACTTGATGACGGAAACAAAGAAACAAAATCGAATCTGAGAAACAAACACTGTCTGCCCGCAGGTAACTAGATTCTAAACTATTGTTTTTAAAGACAAAAGAGTGACGCAAGTTTATATACAAGAGCTTAAAGTACTTTAACTAATGTTGAGATAAAAAATCGTATTAGTTTAGGAAATAAAGCTCAAAAATGGCAAACCCTCTCAATTTTTTTGCCCTACATTGATTTGCATAAAAATTTGGAACTAGGCTCATCTTAACCTCTACTTCAAATGGGCGCTGTTTGTTTTTTAATGGTGAAAACTACCCCTAATTGTCAAAACTTATAAAATAATATTTTAAACCTTGAGATGGGTAAAATTGGTTTGGATTAGCTAAATAATGATTATTTTATGTTTTGAAACAAATTTTAGAATATTTTAACCCTTAAAAATCAACCCTTGTTAGAGTTTAACGTAAAAAAACTATTTACCCTAAAAAATGATATGATATTTAATAATAAATGATAATTTTTCATAGTGATTTGGGTTTAGAATGATGTTGCTTAAAATAGGTACTTATATCATTTTGCAACTTTTCAACCCTTATAAACCAACCCCTATTATAGCTTAATTAAAAAACAAAAAGATTTACTCCAAAAAAAATTAATAGCTTGACAGAGTTAATAATTAAAAATGTTACTGCCTAACTTCATTATTTTGCAAAGTATACCGATTATGTAGATTATTATGCTCCGAAGTGGGCTATTCGAATTAAAAAAAATTGGTTTTTTAAAGATAGCTCCTTCATTTTTAATAATATAAAGTTATTACAAAAATTATTTTTAGGAACTATGTGAATTAAATCTCTTAAAAGCCCTTAGTTCTAAATTGGGTTAAGTTTAAAGGGCTCAAATAAGGTGGTGCTTGCTCGTAAATAGGGGCTTTAAGCGGCCATATTTCACCAAACATTTATTGTACACAAAATCTATGCAAAGGAAAATCATTGTCATTTAAAATGCTACTTTAGCATTTTTTCATAATACCAGTATTTTTAAAGTTATTTGGAAGAAAGGGACATTTTTTACGAAATTGCGAAAAATCGTTTTTCACTTTAAGCTTCAACTTTTTAAAATTAAGCATTTTAAATTGGTCTAACTTCTAGATGTTTATTAATATATAGAATAAATTATTTTTAAAAATGGGCCTTATAAGATTTTTCAAAAAAATGAAGGTCTAATTATATACTTTAAAAAATACTTTATAAGTTCTTCTCAAAAATGCAAAGTTTTCCCGCTATTTGACTTTGAATCTCTTAAATTTAGCACTTGACGAAGAAAATCTAACTATTAACAAGCCGTAGCTCGATCCGTATGGGTTGTAGAGAAATTGTAAAAAGGAGTTTTTTTCGTCTTTTTATAAGCTACAATTTTGCTCCTACAGCTTTTTTGATAAAATGCATATTTTTTGAGTTATCTACTTTTTCATCAAAAAACTGTTACATTCAATCGCGAATACCTCAAAAAACATAAGTTTAATAAAAACAAATGAAATATTTTTAACTTTTTTTATCAATTCTTGTAGTTAAAATGTTACAAAAAATTTCCAACTTCAGGATGGAGTGGCAACCTCTCCCAGGATAAAAGCGCCCCTCAGCATGATTTACAATTTCCTTTCTGAAAATCCTTTTATTTTTTATTTGTTTTATAGCATATTGCAGATTAAACTTGGCAGACCCTAAAATTGTTTTAAAAAATTTTTGGGAGGAGGCGGAATTACCCCCCCTATAAACAGCGTTTGTTGATTTTCTAAAGGTACTGTGATGGCCCACTAATGTAGTCAGCGTCTTTTAATTGACTGTGTCTATCACCATTCGTTGGTCTGATATTAATCCTCAGTTAATGGTTCAACAGAAAAAAGACAAAGATATATCCACAGTGGCCTATTAATTTAACTGAGTTACAAATCCAACGTTATTAATTAAGCATTGGACCACTGCATTTATTCGTTACTTAGCGTACGTTAGATCGTCTTTGTTCTCTTTTTTGGCCCTTTGCCTAACCACCGACAACTAAAAGTGAAGCGTGCCACCATAACCTAACTTTTTCAGAAGCTTGGTGATTTTTGTGAATGATTAGGGATGACGTGATCGGAAAGTTTGTACCGTTTTTCGGCAGTTTTGTGTTTTTGTATTTTGGAAATGAAAAGTATATTATGGTGATATTTTATAGTTTTTAGAATCTTTGTTATTATTAAATTTCGTATTATTATTGGCTGTTATGTTAATTCTGACTTTGCGT